>CAJRSG010007283.1:20247-33685 GCA_907169655.1 Acomys percivali
CCTTGTGAGTTGTTGTGGTTTTCTGTCATACTCATTGTCAGAAAAGAACACTTCCTTGTTGATTGGTGAATTATACTTATTGGTATACATAACTAAATACTTCGGTAGCTATTAATCTGGTTTATTAATGTGATGGTTGTATGTTTTTTTATTTAAACTACATTTCTATATTCCTGCAGGAATATAAATATTGGTTTGTTGTGGGTAGCTCACTTGTAGTATAATTGCTTATGATTCTTTCAGGTATATTTACTATTATTAGACCCTTTTCTTTCTCTTCAACTTATCTCCCATATTCAAAAAGAAAATACTCATAGTTTCTCTTTCCTCAGTCAAATCACATACACCCAGATGCTCTGCTCTCTATGCTTTCCTGGCCCAGCAATATCTAATGGGGACAGCAAAAGTCATAAATCTAGGACAGCTGTTCGACAAAGATCAAGCAAGGATGAGTTGCATGTTACAATATTCTTCATGTCTTCTTTCAGTTTTTCTGTTGATCATGTGTTTTATGCTTAGGGAGTTTTTAATATTTGTACAACTCGGGGACATTGGACAGGTGGGAAATATTTTATGTATCATTTATGCCTTCTCCAGGAGTGCTGCTTCTATGATTCTCCATGAAAGTGCTGAATATGTTACCCCTTCTGATTTCAGGTAAAATATCATTTATCTGGACCTCCTTTATGGTCTTCCTTGGGCCCTGCAGGGTTTGATTCACATAAAGATGACAGAGATATCCTTCTGAGACTCCAGATCCTATATAGTCTTGGAACATCTGCCCCTGTGCATACTTAGGAACAAGATAATCAGAAGAAATTGAGCTTTAAAAGGTGAAGAGGATAAAGAAGGCAGGAAGGGTTGGTAGTAGTTCAGTTAAAAAGCCTCTTTCTACACTATGCTCAGGTGATTACATGGCATATAAGGTTCAGTTCTGCAAATGGTTTGCCCTTAATGGAAAAGATACAACATTAGAGGCTGGAGTTATTTCTGCAATAGACAAGGGCTGTTATAACAAACAAAGAATGTTGTAGAAAAATAAGAAGAAGAATGTGATATTAGGACATCCCTGTCCTAGAAAAGTATTCTGTGTAGGGCCATAATGGTATAGCACCAAAGAAAAAGACAATATAAATATTAGACACATAAATATCTTACTGACTCTAAATCACACCTCAGTTTATTTTGAACTGCCAAAGCTGGTCTTCAACAAAATGAACACGCATAGGTAAAGGAGAAATCAAAATATCACTTTTTTGCATATGATAAATAAGATGCATTAGTGCGCCCCAAAATTCTACTACAAATATTCTTGAAATAATTTAAAAATACAGCAATGTGACAGGATACAGAATCAACTTGCAAAAATCCATTTATATTTTATATACAAGAATAACTCAAAAGAAAATATAAACACTCTTTCCATCTTTTAGAATTGCCTGAAAGAAAAAAATCTAGGAATAAATGTAATTAAGGAAACAAAGGACTTCAACAGTGAGAACTTTAAACCTCTAAAGAAACTGAGAAAGATGCTACAAAATATAAAGCAATCCCTTGTACACGCTTTGATAGAATTAACATTGTGAAAACAGTCATTCCACCCAAAGCTATTTAGAAATTCGATACAAACTAAATCAAAATCTTGGTCTCATTCATGACTGAAAGAAAAACAATGCCAGGACTCAACATACTGAGGACAGCCATAACAAAGTGAACAAAAAGAGCTATGATGGAGGAATTACCATTCTGAATTTTAAGAAATATTACAAAGCTGTAGTAAAACAACAAAAATAATATGGCACTGTCAAAAAAGGAAACTTGTATAGAAATGAGACAGAATTCAAGACTCAAATATAAGCACACTTTATTTCAGTCATTTAAGAGTCAATAAAAACAACAAAAGTATAACGTTGAGAAAAGAAAGCATCCAGAAATTAATGGTGTTGGGGAAAATGGATATACATGAATAGAACAATGAAATTAAACTCATATTTATCACATTCAAGAAAACTAATTCCAAATAGATCTAAGTTTTAAGCCTGAAATTTAAAAGGCTGAAACTATAAGACAAAATCATAAGAAGTACCCTACAGGATCCAGAGACGGCAAAGCAGATTCTCAATACCACTACATTGGCACAACCACTTAGGTTGATGATTGGCAAGAAGGAGTTTGTTTTGGTTTGGTTTTTTTTTTTTTCTGAGCAAAAAGAAGTTAAGTGAGATTACAGGAGGAGAATGAGCATCTGGTTAACATTTTAGGATAACAATTACACAGTAAGGGGAAGGGGGAAATCCATGTCCTAGGCGGCCAGGAGAAGGTGAACGTGGTAGTCCTGGGAGCTCCTGACAGAACCCTCACTGGTCAGTAGCCCTGAAGTCTCTGGTTGAGCATCGGCTCAATTTCTCCATGTTTGGTGGGTTAAGTATATGGAGCCTTAAGCATATGGTATCTACAGCAATTGGTCCGCACTATCAGGTTGTAAAGGGTGAACAATACATGATTTCATGTTGTGGGGGGGGAGGGGTGTGTATTATGTGATTTCTCTACCCAATGACTCAACAAGATGTAACATTCCTAGTCCGGGAAGGGTTTTGCTTTGTTCGTTTTGTTTTGTTTGGTAGCATGTGATGCCTGGTTAGGGTAATCTCTCCCCTATTACATAGTCACTCTCTTTAAACAACTATCATATATGTGTGTATTTCAAGATGCTGTAGAGTGCCAAGTATCCATATAGCTTTTTAACCTCCCTGTCTGGATCAACATTCTATTGCTGTAACAAGACACCATGACCACAGCAATTCTTTTTTTTTTTTCTCAGCTATTTTTTTATTATTATTAATTTATTCTTGTTACATCTCAATGGTTATCCCATCCCTTGTATCCTCCCATTCTTCCCTCCCTCCCATTTTTCCCTTATTCCCCTCCCCTATGACTGTGACTGAGGGGGACTTCCTCCTCCTGTATATGCTCATAGGGTATCAAGTCTCTTCTCGGTAACCTGCTGTCCTTCCTCTGAGTGCCACCACGATCTAACTGTGGCTGGCTTACAGCTTCCGAGACGGAGTCCATTATCAGCATGGCAGGAAGCATGGCGGCGTGCATGCAGACCTGCTGGGTAAGGAGATGACAGTTCTACATCTGGATGAGCAGGCAGCTGGAAGAGAGAGGGATGGGCCTGGCTTGGAATTTTGAAACCTCCAAGCCCAGCCCCAGTGACACACTTTCACCAGCAAGGCCACACATCATACTCCCTACAAACAGTGCCATTCCTGGTGACACTCAAATTTATGAGCCTATTGAGGGTATTCTTGTTCAAACCAAAGTACTGCCTACAAACTGACCTTTACTGTGCCCTTCCTCCTACTTCTATTTGGATTCTCCTGTTCTAATTTCCCATTCATCCCCTTGTAATGCTTTATTCAATGTCCTCATTTTGAAAGAGCCCCCTTCCTTCCAATTTGTCCCTTAGTAAATACCCAAACTCTGTGAAGATTCTATATGAAAGACATGTAATCTAAAGCTTAAAGATAACATCTGTTTCTAGAGAGAGAAAGACATTATTTGTCTTTTGGATTTTTTTGTTATCCCACTCAGGATCATTGTTTCCAACTCCATCACTTTCCTGCAAATTTTATAATTTCATTTGTTTGAACAGCTGAATAATATTCCGTTGTGTAAATGTTTTTCATCTCTATTATGGATTTCTCTCTTGATAGACATTGGCTTGCTTAGGGTTTCCACTACTGTAACAGACACCTGGACCAAGGCAACTCTGGTAAAGTGCATTTAATTGGGGTCGACTTACAGGATCAGAGCTTTAGTCCATACAGTCACGGCAGGAAGCATGGCTGCATCCAGGCAGATGTGGTACTGGATGAGCCCAGAATTCTACATCTTAACACAAAGGCATCCAGGAGGACACTCTCATTCCATTTGGGCAGAGCATGAGCATAGGAGACCTCAAAGCCCACCATCGCAGTGACACACTTCCTCCAACAAGGCCACACCGACTTCAACAAAGCCACATCTTCTAATAGTGTCACTCCCTCTGGGCCAAGCATTCAAACACATGAGTCTATGGGAGCCAAACCTCTTCAATCCAACCTCATTGCTTTCCTGGCCCCCGTAGGCTTATAGCCATAACATAATGCAAAATGCATTTAGTCCAACTTCAAAAGTCCATATAGTCTTATATAGTCTTTTTTTTTTTTTTTTGGTCTTATATAGTCTTATCGCACTTTCAACAATGTTTAAAAGTTCAAAATATCTTCTGAGATTCACACAATCTTTTAACTGTGATCCCCTACAAAATCAAAATAAAAGAGCAGATAGCATCTTTCCAACAATCACAGGGTATGCATCACCATTCTAAAATGTCATAGTGAGGAAATACTGGATCAAAGCAAGACCACCAGCTGGGCAACTCCAAACTCTGCCTCTCCATATCTGACGTTCAACTCCTTTCAGCTTTGTTGACTGGAATACAATTCTTTCTCTTGTCTTGGTTCTCTGTTAGCAGCATTCCTCAGCAGGTATCCCATTGCTCTGGCATCTGTAACATTTTTGGGTCTCCAGGGCAACTTAAACATCAAAGCTTTTTGTTGCAATGTCTAGGATCCACCCATGATCTTCTGGGTTCCTATAAAGGGCTTGAGTCACTTCCCCAGCTCTGCCTTCTATAGCACTCTAAGCTCTAGATGGCTCCACTCCACTGTTGCTGCTGTTCTTGGTGGTCATCACAGGGTATTGGCATCTCCCATACATTAGCGTCTTCTGATGTAACTAGGCTGCACTTTCACCAAAAGCCTTCCATAGGCTCTCTTCATGGTGCTAAGCCTCACTTCTTTGCATGACCCATTATGTACTGGGCCATAAAGGCTGCACATTCGCCAATGGCTTCACCTGGCCTCTCACAGTGCCAAACCTCACCTGCTCTCCAGGACACTTTCATGCCTTCAAAACCAATATCGTGTGGGTGATTCTTACACATTACCATGTCTAGCTACCAGCACAAGGTCTATCTCTGGAACACAGTTTCTTTGTGCTCTCACAAAACACTTCCCAAATATTTCACCTCAGTGATGCTGGTCTCTTCTTAATCATCACTAACTTTTGGTTTTTTTTTTTTTTTTTTTTAGCTCCAGCTAAGCAGCACCAATTGTCCAAGTAGCCCCTTCTATTCTTGACTCTATAGCCAGAGTCAGTGGCTAGAGCTGCCAAGTTCTGCTGTTTGCTGAAGATGGAACATGGCCCAGGTGTTCTATTACATCTTCACCAGTTTTCTGTATTCAATGATTTCATTTACTGCCTAAGTTTGGCTGTCTTGGAACTTGCCCTATAGTTGTGTGTTTTCTATAACCTCTGTATTTTTCCACTCACAATCCTGATCCCAGAAATAATGACTCTGAGACGTATTACTATTTATCAACACCTTGGGCATATAGTAAGGCATGTTTCCTTATTATCTAGTAAATTAATTAATCCATTCATTATATTCTATGAGTGTCACATGGCCAGTTACCTCTCAGGTTTCATGGATCCATCTCCTCACACCTGACTCTATCCCCAAATCCACTGCTTCTATTGCATGTCTCTCCTTCCATTCTCTGCCTTAGATAACAGGCCATCAGCTTTTTATTGACAGGTGATGCTTCCACACAGTGCACAAAAGATTCCTTCTACATTGCTCTGTAGACTGACCTTGAACTCAGAGACTGCATGCTTCTGTCTGCTGAGTGCTGGATTAGAAACGCATATCACCATCCCTATACCTAAGCTATTTTTGGACCTTGCTCTGTACCAGGCTTGCCTTGAACTCAGAGATCTTCTTGCCTCGGCCTCTTGGGATTAAAGGCGTGTACCATCGTGCCTCTATCTAAACCTTTTTTTAGTTCCTTTTTACAAGATCTTAATGAGTTCTGGACTGTAGTTAGTTCTAGATATAATCATATTGACAACCTAGAATAGCCATCACAATCCATTCTTGTCAATTTGACACACAATCATGCCTCCTTAGGTCCAAATGAAAACAATAACCAGGTCATAATAATGCCTAACATGTTATAACCATCCCTCATACAACTTCAAATAAATAAACAATAAGCTTATCTTGGGGGGATCTTGCCAGAGGTTACCACTTTCTTAATTTTATCATTAAAAATATAGGCAATAATAAGATAAGATAATAATAAAGTACCAGATATTATGTTATATGAGGCTTATTAAATGAGCATGGGGGAAGAAGGAAAGGGATAGGGGTGTCACAGAGAGAGACAGAGACAGGTAGAGTCAGAAGAGGGGACAGAAGGGGAGTAGAGAGAGACCATGAGGAGGGATTGTCCTTTCATATAGCCCTGGGCAGGGCGACGCCTCCGTGTCAGGTGAGCAATGACATCACAGGTAGGCAGACGGGAGCAGAATCCTAGCACTTAATTCCATTTAATATTCTCCTCCCCCCACCCCCAGCCAACAGAATTTAGTTTATTCAGGGTTGTGACACCACAGTGGACTCCTGAATGAAAGCTACATCTTGAGCCTGGGAGTTTCTTGCTGGGGTAGTGGGTGCTTGTGTCTGCCGTGCCATAGGCTCACACTTCATACATAGAGGATCACAGGGAAGTCTGTGTGGATTTGGGGTGAAGGAGGGGGAAACCAGCTTCACAATGCTCTGAGGAATCAGATTCTTATGTACCCGTCTCAGCTTGGCTCGCTTCTGTCCATTTTGGGTGACTATTGTCTCCTCACAGAACTCCTGAGCTGGATCCCCATCTTCATCGTAGACCATGGAGCCACAGCACGTAAATACGAAGGGAGGCACCTCTTGGACTTGAGACTGCATCAGAGATTACTCAGCGCCTGTCGCCTCAGGTGACCCACCCCTAAAGGAAGCCCTGTGTACTTCAGTCAACAGGGATGGAAGGGCGGGAGTACACAAATCATTTGGAGTCCAGGCAATTTCGTCATAATCCCAAGCAGCTGAACAAAGAGCTACAAGATTTGACGTTTTCCCTTCTGAATTTTGTTCCCGCTTTGGTCTGTTCAATCTTTGCCCTGCTCCGATTCTTTGAGAAGGATTATTTATTTTTTGGCATTGTACGCTGGAAACATAACAGTCTCACTTAAGAATACGGTAGAGTGTGGTCAGATGAAAAAGCCATTGTCGCTAAGAGCTGATGATGAAAGACGTGGCGGTTAAGTGAGAATGGCTCCCATTGGCTCATATGCTTGAATATTTATTTTCCAGCTGGTGGAACTCTTTGGGAAGGAGCACATCTGCTCTCTTGCTGAAAGAGGTATGTCGCATGGGTGCGCTGTGAGGTAAGAGCTCATGGCCATGCTCTTTGTGCTTGCTACCTCTCACCTGAGGTTCAAGATGTAAGCTCTCAGCTCCCCCTGATGCTCTGTGTTTAGGCTGCACCATTGACCCTTTGGAACTATCGCCCAATTTGACGCCTTCAGTTATAATTTGCTTGTCCGTAGGTGTTTACGATAGCAAAAGAAAGGAAACTACAGAGAAATCGAGAACACAGAAAATCTCGCCCTCCCACTATAAAAAAGTAGGCAGGAATTTTTTTCCCTTAACTTTTGCTCTAGAGTAAGTAGCATCAGTCCTATTGATTTTGAGGTTAGGAGGCCCATAATGAACAAGTCTAGACTTCCATGATGAAACAACCCTGTTAAGAACTTTTTCTTTTGCTTCAAACCAGATGCACATCAAATAACTTCTCAGATGCCTCTTCTATAGAAAAATATTATGGTAAGAATGATGTTCTAGAGGTACAGAATTAAATATATACTAATAGTTATTACAGATTCAATATGTATTATTCATTATACTGTACTTAGTGAATCAAGGTCATCTGGGATTCTAAAATAGATCCTGTCTTAAACAAATAAAAAATTATAACTCTTAAGGGCCAGCTGACTCCATTTTCTTTCTTTTACTAGTTATATCTATTAAAATATGATTTATTTCTATATTGTTCCCTATGGTCATTCTTTAATTATGTCCCAGGTTAAATGTCAACTCATTTTCTGACTTGTTCTTTACCTATAATCTTGATATTTACACAACTCAAATTGTTTCCATTGTTCATTGTATGTTCTGAGAAGCAGCTGATAGGTAACTAAATTTTTAACTGCAAAAAATCTGCTTTTATAATTACTTGCTATATACCTCAGGCTTGGGCTTGACTATAAAAAGTCTGCTCGTTTGGCCCAGCCAAAAAATAACTTTTTATCTTATAACATTTTCATGATTGTTCTCTCCTTTGAGACACGACAAAAATATTTACCTTTTGAAAAAAAATTTTGGTCTATTAGATTTGGTTAATATTATGGAAGTGACTATATAAACTTGTGTGGCCTCAAATTCATGAAGATGAATTTGTTTTCACAGTAAATGAATTAATGGCATGTGCTTCCATGCTTGAGAATATTCAGTTTTGAAAATGACTGTACAAGTACTGTTGGAAAACACCCAAAATGATGTTAAGAGGTATTATATTATTCCTATTCTCCAGTCCTCCTTTTGATCTGTTATTTAATTTTGTTCTCCTTTTCCAATGTGTGTGTGTGTGTGTGTGTGTGTGTGTGTGTGTGTGTGTGTGGACTATGTAGCACAGTATTTCCTCACATTCACAGAGATCTTCATGCCTCTGTGTTCTGAGTGCCTTGGCTGAAGACGTGCCCTACCTATTGCCCAACTTCAACAATAGGTTTTATGGTGTAAATTCTCATTCTATTTTTTTAAATTTTGTCATTATTTTACATATATGTGTGTTTTGCTTGTGATATGTCTTTGTAACCATTCATGCTTCTTGGTCATGGAGGCCAGAGATGGTATCAGAAGCCCTGAAACTCTAGTTACAGATAAGAATGAGCTGCCTTATGTGCTGGGAATGAAATTTGTGTGTTCTGGAAGAAACTTCAGTGCTCCTAGCTTCTGAGGTGCTGTCCCCCACCAAAGTTTTCTATTTCTGATTATGTTTCCTGTTGAAGGCATACGAGGTCACTTAGGGGTCAAACTTCTGTTGAGGTGGTCCCTGCTGGTATCAGATAGGGAAAGTAACCATGCTAAAAGATGAAAATGAAAACCTAGGGCAGATTGACTTTGTCAACCTGGATCAGACTTGGGGGAGGCTGATAATAGGTGGTTCATTGCCAGCATATTTAAAGCACAGCACAATTTGGGAAAAGATTTCCAGGCAGCAATTAGTCCAATCAGTCCAATTCCAGGAGCACAATGACACTTAATGTGTGCCTATGTACACACTACATGTGACCATGAATGTAGGTTCTATGGCTAAAAGGCGTAGTATTTAATGTGGTTTCTGACCAACAGTATAGAGGATCGCCAGCCGTAAATTACATGTGACATATCGCCAAAGAATGAGTAACAATAGTCTAGGAAAGACAGAGCTGGGATAATCCTTCTGGGGAATTTTGGTATGGTTTGCCTCTATAGCAAAGGGTAGGTGAGGTCGCTCTGCTTCTACAGATAGCAAAGTGGTCGCCAGGTGATTAACAAAACTCACATCCAGACGTCTGCAGTGAATGAAGGTATTTAATCTCCTTCCTGGAGAAGAAGCCTCCATGTGTTTAACATTGCTGGTTTACCTAGTGATCTGTGGGTGTAAAGGGAAAAACCGTAAGTGGGGACTGTGGGTCACAGGAATGTCAACCCTTAGGCAGGTTGGCTGGAGGCTGGATCGCAAGGGGGCTTTGTTAAATCTCGGAGGAACATTGGATGCTGATTGTATCTAATCGCTCAGGTGGGGTTTTTGGAGACTGCCAGAAGGTACAGTTTAGGGCAGTACATGGTCACTCCCGGAATGCAGGGAGAAGTAAGGGTCACCTAGAAGACAAGTTCTCATAGAACCTACAGACCATGGCATTAGTTACATAACATATAGAACATGGCATTCGTTTGGTCCTTGCACCAGATTCTTTAACTTTCCATTGTTAGTCAGCCATTGATGGATTAGTTGGACCACAGCCTGTGAGACATTTCCATAAATCTACTTTCTACATACACAAAGAGATTCAATTCATCTAGAGAACCTTGACTAATAGAGCTGTGTAATTGTTTTCACTTCCCCACTGGGGAAGATGTGCAGGTTAACAATAGTGTTCCACGGTGTTTGTCATCTGTTCCCTGCTTTTCTCCCAGGGTTGTCTCGTATCTACCAGGTAAAAAAAAAAGTAGCAGCAGTTTACCTGAACCCAGCACAAAAAAACACAAAATAAAAATCTTGTCTCTTAAAGTCTCTTTAATTGCGGGACAGGACTCCACTAAAGGTTGAGGAATGGGCTCTGCAAGTTACCCACCTTGATACAGGAAGAAGAAGGGGAAATTCCTACTGGGTGCTGTGACTTGGTGAGGTCAGGGTCGCTGCCCACAAAGGGGAAGAAGAGGGGGGTTGAGCAGAAGAAGCTCTAGCGGTATCTGCTCCTCCTCGGGCTAGTTAGGAAGACAGATGTTAAGGCTAATACGGGACAGGCACAAGTGCTGCTGAAATGCAAAGCTCTGCACATCTGCTAAAAGTTTGGCCTTGCTTTGGAAGCCCTGCTTAGGAATCACGATTCTGTGCCCTTACGGTGCACTCAAACTATAAGAGAGGTGTTTATGTCACTCAAGACGAACTGGCCAATCAGGGACTCCAGGAAGACCAGCCTGTCAGACGCAAAGGCAGCTCTTCCGGAGCGAAGCTGGAGGATCGACTCTGTGCCTTAAACAGGCTTGAGCGGTTCCGTGTGACATGCTCTGATCGCTGGTGCTGAGTGCTGTGAAGGGAGCTCAGGCAAGCGCTGGAGTCCCGAGATGGTGAGTGGAGGGTCACTGTCACAAATGGGAGGGGCAGGCTGCTGAGCAGCGTTAGCTGGAAGGGTGAGTCCTGCCGGGAGCTCTATGAGAAAACAGACAGGTTTTGGAGGACAGGCACGGTGCTACCGAGACGCAGATCTCTGTATATCCGGAAATAATACGTCCCTGGACTGGAAGCCTGGGCCTGCGGCTGTTCTGTGTCCCTTCAGCACACTAACCCTAAAGGGAGGTGCTCATGTCACTCAAGACTCACTGGCCAATCAGGACTTTCAAACGGATCTGCCAGTTCAAACGCTGTTTCTTCCGGGTGGTGCGGTCCTGCAGGTTAGGTTTGAGAGCTGACCTGTCTTGGCTGGGTCCGTGTGCTGTGCTCTGATCGGTGCTGCTGGGTGCTGTGAGGGACGCTCAAGCAAGTTCCAAAGTCCCGACATGGTGAGTGGAGGGTCACTGCCCAGAAATGGGAGAAGTAATTTGCTAAGCAGAGCTTGCGCTGGAATGGTGGGTCCTGCTTGGGGCTAGGTGGGAAGACAAAAGGGTAGGCTATTGGAGGACAGGCACAAAAGCTACTGAAATGCAAATCTCTGCAGATCCGGACTGGACGCCTGGGCCTGCAACGATTATGCGGTGTCCCTTCAGCACACTGTAACCCTAAGGGAGGTGCTCATGTCACTCAAGACTCACTGGCCAATAAGGGCCTCCAGGGAGTCCTGCCAATATGAAGAGGAGGCTGGTTCTTCCAATTGCCTTGCTGCAGGCGCAGCTCTATAGCTGAGTTTTCTTTAATGGTTCTGTGTAGTGTGCATTGAGCACTGCTGCTGGTTGCTGTGAGGGAAGGCCAGGGTCCCTACCCACAGAGGAGAGGAGCAGGAAGCTGAGCAGCAGAAGCTGGTGTGATGGGTCCTCTTTGGGGTTGTGTGGTAAGCAAAGGTCAGATATGTGGCCACCTGTGTGGTCCCTTGTGGTCCTAGTCACACTCCCTGCACCTGCCTGTGGCTTCTGAATAACTTCACTATGGGGGATGCATTTGGGCAGTTTTCAGAGCAGGGACTTGTGTCTAGAAACATCCTTAGCAGGATGCCAAACTCGGAGGGTCCTAGTTTCCCTAGGATCTTCTACAAGTTTTGCCCTTGGAATTTAAAGTTTAGGTGTAAGATCCGTTTGGAGTTAATGTTGTGGAGCTTGTAAAGGGCGCCTCATGTGTTGGGGTAACACTCCAGTGTTAAGCAGTGATGGGAAAGGTAGAATTGATTATGTAAAGGATTTACCAATGTTTAGAAAATAGTAAGAGATCCCAAGTAAAATTTAGCTGAGGACAGACTGTCTCCAAAACACCCCACGGATAAGTGTTATGCTAACCTGGCCTGTTAGAGGTTAGGGTGCTGGAATGCACATGTTTGTTCATTAGACTTGTCCAGTTGTCCAGACATTTGGCTCATAACCGTGGTTATTACAACCAGCCACTAGGCCCATCCTCATATCAAGGACCTTCTTCTTCTTCTTCTTCTTCTTCTTCTTCTTCTTCTTCTTCTTCTTCTTCTTCTTCTTCTTCTTCTTCTTCTTCTTCTTCTTTTTGCATTCTAACCCTAAATTTATTCAACACAGTCCTTTCACTCTACACAAGTACAAACACAACCTTATCTGAAATGCTACAAAGTTATAAAACTCAAAACAAACTTTATAGTACTGACTGTACAATAAAAGCAAAAAGGCAATGTGCACACTACCAGGGTTAACCTGCAACGTGAATGGCAGGTGGTAATGGGGTGGGGGTAGGTTCCCTGTAGAACTGGCTCACCAATTTTAGAGAGTACCAGAGACATGGGGACAGAACTGACAACTATGTATGAAGACCCCTTCAAAGGCTTTTAACTCTAGAAGTTGAAGAGCACTCAGCAGGGACACGGTCAGGCCTACAGCACAGCAGCTTGGTCCTTTCTGCAGATGTGGCACAGCAACAGCAAGGGTGTGTGAGCAGTTGTCTGACTGGTTCCAGGTCATCTGTGGAAAAACGTGTGCTGCCATATGGAGGCTTGCTAAGGACCATGTTTCTAACAAGCTGCTCAAGTATTGAGACTAAAATAGAGCTCTTTCTCTAAAGCAAGGATAAAGCTTGGGAGAGCTGGTAAAGGTCTTAGACCAGAGCCTTTGGGGAAAGGTTGCTTCAGATCCTGAGAGCCCAACTCTATTCACTGTATAGATTATGTATGGTTATAGGTCGGTCCCAAGGCCACTATAGGCTTGGCCAGTAATGTTCTTGTGATGTCCTGTGTTCCCTTTGTGCAGCATTGGTTTATTAGACTCGTCTTCAGTTTGTCTCATTGTATGATAGTTTCTCCCATTGTATGATAGGTGTCTCCCACTTTTTCCCTGTAAGTAGTATACAAGATGGTATTCTTTAAAAAGCTTACTTGGCAGAAGACACAGCTTGTGCAAGACCTCCCCACCTCAGTTTTTGTACTTTCTAACTTTTATTTTTCCTATCTTTTTCATCCTCTAGGACCATCTACTTAGCACCCTGTCACTGATGAATAACTTGCTGTTTCAGGGCACTGGTGGACATAAATATTTCTAGGAATATCTTTGCTGTGCAAATGTCTTTCTTAGTGGTTA
>CAJRSG010007283.1:49228-65156 GCA_907169655.1 Acomys percivali
ACCAATGTGGTAAATACTTTTCACAACACAGCAATCTCCAGGTACATAAAAGAACACATACTGGAGAGAAACCCTGTGATAGTAATCAATATGTTAAATCCTTTGCACATTACAGTAGTCTTGAGGACGTGGAAGAACTCATACTGAAGGGAGTCTGACTAGGATGTGGTAGGATCTTTAGCCAACACACTTAACATTCAGTTATACAAGAGCATTTATTCTGGGGAAAAAACCTGACAGGTGTCAACAATCTGTTCAAGCCTGATGATGTCCCTCCTTATTTTGCTTGTCCTGACATCCTTATGTGGACAAAAGCCCTATGAATTTAAATAAGGTAGCCCTTTTATATTTCACAATCCCTTTAATTACATCTATTTCATCCAGTTGTAAAAACTTTATGTGTGTGTCTTAGTGCCTTTTCTGTTGCTGTGATAATGAACAATGCTTTATGCAACTTATAAAAGCAATTAATTCAGTTTATGGTTGCAGAGGGATATGGAATCCCCATAAAAGTGGCAATGCAACAAGTGTCATACACAGCAGCTAAAGCAGGAAGCTCACATGCTCATCCTGCAGCATGAAGCAGTGAGAACTTACATGGTGTGTGTACATAAACTCTCAAGCCCACGCCATGTGACATTTCCTTCAGCAGGGCAGGATTTCCTATATCTTCCTAAATGATACTACCAACTTAGGAGGATTGATTTTTCTCACTTAAAGCCTATACGCTTGCTTTCTGTTCCATGAACCAAATCACGGTGAAGAAAAACTCTGTAGATGAGCCTTTGGGTGCCTCAATGCCTGAGTTTCAGGAATATGCAAGAAAAACATTCATGAGTAAGAGTTTATTTGTTTAATACTTTGTTTTAATTTAGTTATGTAAGCCAGTGTTTCTTTGTGTGTGCTGTTGTTCCTGGGAATGAGCTGGTATTAGTTATGTCACTAGTTCTGTAAATATTTGGAAGCCTTTATATATATATATATATATATCATCTTAATGTCAGGAAGCAGGAAAGAACTTATACAAGAAAAATAACTCTATTCATGTAAATTATTTGAGAACAACTTTAGACCTCATACTTTCCTTCATTTTCAAAAGGAAAATACCTTGTTTTATCTATTTTTTCATCAAAGCCTTGAAGAAAGTAATGTTTTTGTTTGGTTGGTTTTGTTTTTTTGTTTGGTTGGTTTTTTTGTTTTTTTGAGACACAGTTACTCTGTGTAGCCTTGGCTGTCCTGGACTCACTTTGTAGACCAGGCTGGCCTCCAACTCACCCAGATCCTCCTGCCTTTGTCTCCCAAATACTGCGCCACCACTGCCCAGCAGATATAAATTATCAACCATAGTCACTCAAATGTAATGGAGGAGACCACAAATTGTGGTTGTGATTTGTATATTGAAACATTTGGAGTAGGTATTGAAGTTTGCTGTATGTGTGGCAAATCTATTTATTAAACTTGTTATATTCCTCATGTGGCTTCTGTTCGTCTTGTATTGTGCTTTTACTTTGTGATAGGTATTTTTATGCTACAGTGTATAGGATGGGATCCCCATCATCTAAATGGTCCATAGTTTATTACTCTATCAGGTAGTATGTGACCATACTTTCCAGTAAGGGTGTCTGTGAAAGGGTTGTGGGTAGTTGTTACTGCTTTTGTTTTTCATACATTCACAGATTCCATTAAGATTTTATTTGTTATTCAGCCTTGTGTGGATATCAGTAGTTAGTCAAGACTACATTTGAACCCTTGGTTCTCATGTGACAGCCTCCTGAGTACAAGTCCATAGGTAGAAGCTGTTCCCCCAATGTGTCTTTTTTGTCACTACATTGTAGCAATGTTAATGTTAAAATGCTTAATAGAAAAAAAAAATAGTAGAAACCTCATATGTATCCAAAGCAATATTTTTATCTATCTTGTAGCGATGTAATGAAGTACAATAACCAGCAATCAACTGTATATCTTACAACATAGCTTGATTGGTATGAACATGTATATATTACTTGATGTCCCATGTGTCTTCATGTTCCCATTACTTTCAAATTGGTTCTTCATCTTGAAGTATTGCCTTTTAAGGGAATTGTCTACAAGTGCTGGAGAATGACATTTATTTAAACAGCAATGACATTTATTTTCAAATATTCTAAGTTGTGTCTGTAATGTGATTATTGGGTTTTTAGGCCATGACAGATATGTGGAGCCTGGTTGACAACTTTTTAGGGTTTACTTTGCTCAAGGTCAGGCTGTCAGTTTTGCCCACCACAGACATTTCCCACTTAGCTGCCTCATTAATGCAGAAATAAGATTAGTTGAAACATGACATCAGGAAAAATATTCTTTTCAGATTGTAAATATATTATCATCTAAATATGCAAAAAAGAACAATTTGAATAATAGATCCTATTTGCAAATGAAAATTATATGCTGATGTATTTTTTGGAATGTGTCATTTTATTCTTAGCCATAAACACCTTTTAATGCCATGTTATCCGAGCCACAAATGAATGCCAGAGAATCATCTCAGTGATTAAGTTGCTTGTTGGTAAGCCTGATTATGAGTTCAAACTGTGAAGCCCATATCACTCCTTGAAATTTTTCTCTTACTTTTACACCTGGGCTGTGGCATATGCACACTCACACACCAGCACATACATAAATAACTAAAAAATATAAGGTAATCTCAGCACTCAGGGAGACAGAGACAGGCAAATCTTCATGAGCTGGAAGTTAGCCTGGTCTATGAAGTGATTCCAAGATGCACATAGAAATCCTGTCTCAAAAGGGGGGTGGATCCAAGATGGTGGTGCCAACTATGCACAGTGTCTGAATGGTGGAACCAAACCTAGTGACCTGAGCATAGCTCTGGGGGGTCAGGGAGAGCCACAAACCGCAAAACCTGGAGAGCCCTAGGTGAGAGAGGTCCACCTAGAGCAGAGCACAGGTGGACCTGGCCTCAGGCCATCCAACTGGTCAATGGAGGATGGGTGCTTAATCCCAAGAGGCTGGCTGCATATCTGCCTGTGATCTGAAGTTGTGCTCTGTATCTCGGACTCTGTACCTGATACTGAACTGCAGGTGGTGAAGCAAGAGCCTCTGGATGTGCTGGTCCAGGGTAGAACTCAGGAGAACGGATAGATCTGACCTCAGACCACCTCACTAGTCCACAAAGTCCCAGAGCCTTTGGAGTCATAGGTAAGCTCACCAACACCCAGCCAAAGGAAGGCTGTTGGCCTGTACCAGTGCTCTTTAACTCTGACTGAACTGTGGGGTACACAGCAAGAGAGTCGGTGTCTCCTGGCCCAGGGTGGAGCCTAGAGTGTGGAGCTGGGGTAGATCTGACCTCTGGTCAGCTCCCTGTACCATGAGGCCCAGGTGGCTGTGGACAGGTTCTCCAAAGCCTAGCCAAACACCACAGGCTAGTGTGCTGTACTTTAATCTGGTGCACTAAATCAAGACCCCAGCTGGGAAACGCACCATAAAATGCAGCCAAATGCCACAAGTTAGAGCTCGGTACCTGTACTCTCTGACAGACTGAACCAATGCCCTAGGGCCCCAGTGGCCATGGGCAGGGTCTCCTAAGCCCAGCCAAATGCAGGATAACGGGCTGTACTGGACCTCATTCCCTTGGACTGAACCATTGGCTTCAGGGCACCAGCACCACCAGCCTCTGCTGGCCCAGTAGGGAGGCCAGGGTATGAAGTAAAGTCCCCTGGAGTTGAAACCAGGTCACCTGCCTGATCCAAGGAAGAATTCCTGGCTCTCTAAAGGTGAGGGGTCTTGTCCTATAACCACTCACCTATGAACTTCTCTCAGTGGCCAGGGAAGGAAACCAGAAACTACCAACCAACATCAGAAAGAGCAATATGAATAACAGCCAGCATAAAAACACAAATAACAAAAGCCAAAATAATATGTCATCTACTGAAGCCAGTTTTCCTAATGCAATCAACCCTGTAAACTCAAACACAGCAGAAGCAAAAGAAAATGACCTCAAACCTTCATAATAAAGATGATAATGCAGCAAATGAATAAAATCCATAAACAAATACAAGAAGATACAGCCAAAAAGATTGAGAACCTTAGAGAGGCCATATAGAGCCTATAGAGGAGCCTATAGAGAGGAAATGAAATCACTGGAAGAAATTCAGGAAAATGCTAACAATCAGATGAAGGAAATCAATAAAACGGTGCAAGATATGAAGATAAACATGGAAATGATGAAAAAGCACAAATAGCTGGGAAAGAGAGAACTTAAATAAGGCAGGAAATGCAGAGGTAAGCTTCTCTAACAGAATTCAGGAGATGGAAGAATCTCGGGTATAGAACATACAATAAAAGAATTTGATGCAACCATCAAAGAAAATGTTAAGACAGAAAAATTCCTAACACAAAACATCCAAGAAATCAAGGACACCATGAAAAGTTGAAACCTAAGGATAATAAGAACTGAGGAAAGAGAAGATGCCCAGCTCCAAAGTTGAGAAAATATTTTCAACAAAATCATAGAAAAATTTCCACAAATTAAAGGAGATGTATATAAGCATACAAAAGGACTACAGAACATCAAGTAGAATAGACCAGAAAAGAAAATCTTTCCACCACATAAAAATCAAAACACAAAATGGTCACAACAAAGAAAAAATATTAAAAGAGGCAAGGGAGGAAGGCCAAATGGCAAACCTATCAGAATTACACCCAACTTCTCAGCAGAGATGCTAAAAGCCAGAAGGGCCTCGGCAGAGATCCAGTAAACCCTTAGAAACTACATATGCCGGTCCAGACTACCATTCCCAGTGAAACTTTCAATAACCATTGATGGTGAAAACAAGATATTCCATGACAAAAACAAATTCAAACAGACCTATCCACAGATCCGGCCTTACAGAAGTTACTAGAAGGAAAACTCCAACCCAACGTGACAAAATACAACCAATATAACACAGGAAATAGATAACTTTAGCAAAACAAAAACTAGACAAATGCTCTACTACAACCAACATCAAAATGAAGGGCCCTAACAGTCAGTGGTCATTAATATCTCGTAATATCAATAGTCTCTACTCTCCAATAAAAAGACACAGACTAGCAAAGTGGATGCATAAATAAGACCCAACATTCTGCTGCATTAAAGAAACACATCTGAGCCACAACGATACACGTTACCTCAGGGTAAATGGCTCGAAAAACAAGCATTCCAAGCAAACAGGACACAAGAAGCAAGCTGGTGTATCGATTTTAATTTATAATAAAATAGAACTTCAACCATAATTAATCAAAATAGGTGAGAAATGACACTTCATACTCATCAAAGGAAAATTCAACAAAGAGGACATCATAATTCTGAACATCTATACCCCAAATACAAGGGCACGCACATTTGTAAAATAAATATTAATAAAGCTTACACCACACATCAATCTCAACACATTAATAGTGGGAGTCTTCACCACTTTCACCAAAGGATGGGTTAACAAAACAGAAGCTAAATCAAGAAATAATGACACTATCTGATAATGAGTCAAATGGATCTAACAGACATCTTCAGAACTTTTTACCCAAACACAAAAGTTTATACCTTCTTCTCAGCACCTCATGGAACCGTCTCCAAAATGGACTATATAATAGGTCACAAAGCAAGCCTCAACAGATGCAAGAAGATTGAAATAATACTTTGTATCCTATCAGATCACCATGGACTAAAGCTGGACTTCAACAACAACAGAAATAACAGAAAGCCTACACACACATGGAAACTGAACAACTCTACTCAATGACAACTGGGTCAGGGAAGAAATAAAGAAAGAAATTAAGGGCTTACTCAAAGCCAATGAAAATGAAGGTACAGCATACTCAAATTTATGGGATACATTGAAAGCAGTTCTAAGAGGACTGCTCCTAGCACTAAGTGCCTTCATAAAGAGATTAGAATCATCTCATATAGGTAATATAACGACCTATCTGGAAGCCCTAGAATAAAAAGATGCAGAAACGCCAAAGAGGAGTAGATGGCTGGAAATCATCAAACTCAGGGCAAAATCAATAAATTAGTAACAAAGAGAACAATTCAAAGAATCAACAAAACCAAGACCTGGTTCTTTGAGAAAATCAACAAGACAGACAAACCATTAGCCAAAATAACTAAAAGGCCGAGAGACACTATCCAAATCAACAAAATCAGAAATGAAACGGGAGAGAAAACAACAAGGCCTGAAGAAATACAAAGTATATAGTGCAGTATATAGTACAGGTCTTGTATACCCAAATTTAGTTCCTAACACCCATGTATGATGGAGTAGACCTACCTGTAATTTCAGGTCCGGGACCTCTGATGCATTTGTCTGGCCGTCTAGAGGACCATATATGCAAATGGTGAAAAGACATGCATATTTGATTCCCTATCATCAAAAAGGGTATCTTCATGTATATGTAACTTTTTAAAAATAAAATTTATTTAATTTAGGAGCATAAGTTTTCCACTGTGTATTCCAATTGCATGACAAATATCAGTGGCCAAAAGAGAGCCTGATTCCATGTCATTGGAGACACAAACAATTACGAGCTGTGATGCTGGGAGTCAAAGTTGGGCTCTGTGGATGAGTAGGTAGTGCTCTTAGGGTCTGAGCCATCTATACAACCCCATGAACAAGACATTAATACCAGTAAGGTGTGACTGGTTGGTCCTAAGTTCATTTTTACTTCAGCCTTGATGACCCATAATAAATATAAAATTGGTAGTACCAGAAACTAACTTAGCCTTGGTGCTTAAAGAAGTTTGCTAGCAGCTGGGCGTGGTGGCGCATGGCTTTAATCCTAGCACTCAGGAGGCAGAGGCAGGTGGATCTCTGTGAGTTCTAGGCCTGCATGGTCTACAAAGGGAGTCTAGGACATCTAGGGCTGTTACACAGAGAAACCCTGTCTTGAAAAACTAAAAACAGAAAAAAAAAAAAAGAAATTTCCCAGCCTAAATTTGCACAAAATTGGGAAGAATACAAAGAGTAACCAAGAGAGAAACTGACAGTAGACATCTTTTCAAACATGGTTGACCACTTAACCATATCTACAAGACTGAGGTTATCTCACATTTAACAATAGGGTCCACAAGGACACATGTCAGATATACTCCTGCTGGAGTATACCTATTGTGTGGAGTTTATACCTACTGTGAGGAGAGAAAAGAAGGTTGAAGGCATAAACACTGACTTGTGTGAATGGAATTGTATTCTGCTGCCCTGATGCCGCCTACATTTTCAGTTAGGCACCTGAGTAGTGGTGACTTTAGATAACATTGAAGTTGCTGTCCAGTTAATCTGAGACTCAAACAGAAGTCAATCTAAGTATGTGAAAATTCAGGTAATTGCAAAGAGATGTGGTATTATGGATACATGAAGTATTAAGGAGGAGATTTTGGATGTGAAAGGAAGAGACTTGAGAGGCCAGAGATGCTTGTGTGTGCCTAGGACAAGCTTGCTCTTACTGTATTCATTGTATCCACTGACCTGCAACACCGTGCAGGTCACCCAATCTTTTCTTGTCAACTATATGTAGCTGTCAGTGATAGTGCCCTGTAGGCTCCTACCTGGTGATCTCAAATTTGACCTTAAATTTCCTCAGTCAAAACTGTAGCCTACCTGCCTGGTAGGAATAAAGATATTCTAAAGAGACACTTATATCTCTCTTAGAATATCTACCGAAACAGTGGACCCCATGAAATTTGATTTTCCCTGGAATCTCATTCTGGAAAAGGACTGATTCCTCCAGATGAAAATTTATCTGCTGAATAAATATTAACTCATTATCTAAATACCTTATATTTGATAAAGGAGCTGAGAACTGAGGAGGGATTTACAGATGGGAAAAAATTATATGGCATGGTTAGATTACTTATTTGTGCATTTCTCTTGGCTTCAATCTAAACCTGTTAGGACTCCAAGGATGTGTTAGTTACCTTTAATCACACTGAATAAATATGTTAATATAATTTTATTAACAATTTGTTCTTTGTTATCCTCATTCATCTTATATAATTACCAGAATGCTTTATAGAAGAAGAAGAAGGCACTGTCTCTTCAGTTATCAAGTCAAATTATCTTCAGTGGTTAAGATTATACCCGTTTGTGCGAACTTTAAAATGATGGATGTCATGGAAGTTTTGGTTTATATGGAAACATGGTTCTGTGTTAATCTCAGGTGTGGGATATGGGGGCTGCTCCAGTTTGTTTGCAGTGGATGGCTGCCTCCTAAAAGGGCAGTTGATGTCTGTCAGCTGTGAACTACCTAGTGCAGGGGCATGGTCTTTGTCAGTGGGGATAAAAGCCAGACCCAAAGAGAGATTGGGAGCTCCAAGAAAGAAGAAGGCTGTTGGAGCTTCCCCCCTGCTGCTCCTGGTTGATGTTGATGTCACTTGATGAAAAGTAGTTGGAGACCCCCTGAAAGGAAGATTGGACTTGCCCCAAAGAACTCAAGGACCCTGGACCCTGAACAGCAGGAAGCAGCTAAAGAAAACTAAGCCACCACTCCCCACTAACCTTCTTTCTTTCCCACCTGGTATTGTGGTGTTGAAAGGCCCTGGGGTGGAAAATGAAGAAAGGAACCCAACAGAAAAATAGAATTTAAAAGTACACTAACAGAAAGAGCTTATTTAAATGGCAAAGAACTCCATTGCATTGCTGAATAAATGAGGAAAATAACTAAAATATGCTGTCTTTGTTGCTTTCTATTCCAAAAATAAATAAATGAATTTTTAAAATGGCATTAGACATAATCCTGACTAAGGAATCAGTATGATTGTCCGGAGAAATGATCATTAATATGTTTTATTTCTTATGAACTTCTTTGTATCCTATTTGGACATTTCACAACATGCTTGGGTTTTTCCTCATTCTTCCAATATCAATTTTGAAATTATAGTTCTGTTCAGAGAATAATTATGCCTACAATCCCATTTATCTAAAATTGTTACAAATTCCTATATCATCATCTTTACCAAGTAATATTACGCCTACAACTTTTCATGTTCTCTCACCACTTTGTGCCTTCCTATGTAGGCAAATCAGTCAGTTCAACCAGCTAGCACAGTCACAGGCATAGGAGCTAAAAAAGTACTAGAGAGTAGTGATGAAGTTATACACTAGTGACACGGACTAGGATGCAAACTTGAATGTCAGGTAATTCTATTAAAAGTATGTTTCAGGGAATACTACTCAGCTATTAAAAACAAGGAATTCCCAAAATTTGTGGACAAATGGATTGAGCTAGAAATGATCATAATGAGTGAGTTAACCCAGAAGGAGAAAGACTCAAATGGTATATACTCACTTATATCTGCATACTAGCCCAAGGGGCATGTCCCACGAAAGCCTTCACTTACCAGGAAACTGTGACAGAGGGGAGGACATCCTATTGGGACTCTAGATGAGAGAAGCATGGGAGAATAGCAAAGTAGAAGGATCCAGAGGGTCCTAGAAACCTACAAGTAGAACATTATGTTAGGCAGATTTGGGCCCAGGGGTCCCGCTCAAACTAAGGCACCAGCCAAGGACAATACAGGGGTTAAACTTTAAACCCCTACCCAGATCTAGCCAATGGACAGAACATTTTCCACACTTGAGTGGAGAGTGGGATATGACTTTCTCACGTACTCATGCCTCACATTTGACTATGTCCCCTGGAGGGGGAGACCTGGTGGCACTCAGAGGAAGGACAGCAGGTCACCGAGAAGAGACTTGATACCCTATGAGCATATACAGGGAGAGGCAATCCCCCTCAGGAACAGTCATAGGGGAGGGGAATAAGGGGAAACTGGGAGAGAGGGAAGAATGGGAGGATACAAGGGATGGGATAACCATTGAGATGTAACAAGAATAAATTAATTTTAAAAAAAGGAAAAAAATAAAAAAATTAATAATAAAATAAAAAAGAAAGAGAATGTGGCAGATTTGAAAAGAACTGGTTATGTTTATCATGAAACTAATGTTACAAAACCAAATATTATATACTATCTACTGTGTTCTAGGCATAGTGTGAGGATCACTGAAATAAGGACATGAGCTGTGAAATAAAATTGGTCCAATGGTTAGTTACATTATGGAGATTTGAATTGTCTGTTTCTCTCCAGATCATTCCTCAGATTCTTCCTTTATTTTGTGGAGGAGTGGACACAGAAATTCATTGAAACCATGAACATAAGTCCTTTCCTAATGCTATTAATCTTGTATTTCTTCAGAGCCATGTAGTTTGGGGAAAAGATCAAATTAGAACAAAGCACCCATTAAAAGAATGGTTCTACTAATGATATGAATGCAGGAATGGAAAGATGGCCCAGTGACTAAGAACACTGGCTTCTCATCCTGAGGTTTTGCATTTAATATCCAGCACACATAAAACAAATAACAACCTTCTATAATTCCAGTCAGTAAGTATCTGACCCTTTTTCTGGCTTACACTGGCACCAGTCATGCACATATTAATAGATATATATGAAGGGAAAACATTGAAAAACAAAAAAAACACATTGCTTTTTAATGATTTTTTAAAATAATAAGCTGATGAACTTAATCTTTTTATAATATCACACAAATATTAATGTAAAAATTTACTGGTTTTTTTTTCTGGCACTTACGTCTTTACAACACGTGCAAGGTTGGTCCCTAAGGAGGTCAGAAATGAGTGTCAGTTTCCAGAGCTAGAATTACAGGTTGTGTTGAGCCATGTGACCCGCATTCTAGAATCAAACTTAAGTTTCTAGCTCCTAACTACTCAGTCAACATTTCATTCCTCACATACAATATACAGAATACAGAATATGAAGATGACCTATTTAGTGCTTCTTAACTCTAATCAAGGCCACATAAGTTACTACAGGAGAGCATGTCCCAAAAATATTTTTCTAAAGTGCTCAAACTGCAGCTGTTTTATACTTAATATACATTAATGGAGAGAAATCACTCCACACACTTGAAAAGATTAATAAAAAAAAATCTCTTTAATGATAGCATGGCTTTGGCTCTGGCTAATGCTCAAAGAGGAGACAGACTAGAACATAGTTTTCATTCCATATGTGCTGTCATCCTGAAGTTTCTTGTAGAGTCAGGCTCCAGGTTATGTTTTGAAAACTTTAAATATGGATATGAGAGTAGTCTAGCTGTTTAGGAAGATAGGAGCCTTACACAACAAAGATATTCCCAGACTCATCTCTTAAGTACACCAGTGATCTGATACAGCAGATCAAGCTTCAGTGACATGGTCCTGAGTTGGAGGTAGAAGGTGGAAGGTGGAAAAGCTGTGGTGGGAAGATCTTGCACTAGGTATGTCTTATGCCATGTATTCTTCTTAAGAAGAAAAACATCTTCTATACTGCCTCTAGTGGGTAACATCTTCTATACTGCCTCTGGTGGGGATGGAAGAAAGTGGGAAACATCTATGAAGTCAATAGAAAATATCATCCAATGGGATAAAGTCAGGAAGAATGTAATCAAACAAGGCTGCATAAGGGGAACACAGGGTATCTCAAGAGCATTCCTGACCAGGCCCACAGTGGCCTTGGAACTGATGTGAGACCCCTATGGTGAGAAGAGCTGGATTCTCAGGACATGAAGCACCACTCCCCAAAGGCCCTGGCTCCAGACTATTACCACCTCTCCCAAGAAAATTACTTGTTTTAGTGTAGAAGCTCAGTTTGATTTTCAATACATTAGGGCCTTGAGAAAGTTCCAAAGCCCTGAGCACTAGGCTACTATTTGCTCTGCCAAACATGTTTTAGATTTGAAAAGAGGCTATGTCATTCTCCATACATGATGGTCTCAGAGAAAATCTTGCTTCATCAGGCCAGCTCTTAGCATAAAAGTATCTTATTTAGATAGTTGTCACCCAATTTGCCAATATGGCAATACATGCTTTTTTCAAGAAGAAAACTGAATCTTACTGGGACACCAGGTCTTAATATTGATTGTGACACTGTAACAGCCCCTTGAACAGGTTCTTAGAGGCCTGCTACTTGATAAAGGAATGTACCTAGGGGCTAGTTATAAATGTCATGGTTTGCAACCAAATACCTGGAAAATCCTGGAGAAGAAATATGTGTGTTCTAGCATCTTGCTCTCTAACAGGCCTGGTCAGTATAATACTTATCATTGGAGCATTTTAGATTAAAGCCTCACTTAGCTAAACTCTACTTCATGTAATGATCTCCTATGCATGGGCAAATCCTTTATAACACCAATTCTACTCTACATCACAATTTTGTTGTGAAGTACTGCTCAACACATAAAATGCCCTTTATAATCCTACAACACTAACTCCAAGTGGATCTCACACTTAAATGTTAAATGCAGTGGGCAGAAGGTAGTAGAAAGATTAGGCCTATCTAAGTTTCGCAGCCTGCATTCCATGAATGAACCAAAAGAATGTTGAATTTGAGAAAAAGATTATTCTACACACAGCTCCTCACTCACCATGTTCTCTGCAGATGTAGCCCATTGATGGACGTTATTGAGAGGCCTTCATCTGGGGCCAAGGACATATAAGGTCTCCAAGGGACCTCATGAGAAAAGGCAGGCAGCCCTTCACTCATTATATCCGAGACCCAAGCCAGTCCAAGCTGTCCTCAAAGATCCCAGCAGTGGTGTTCTTAGCCCAGCACCACTTTTGACTGACAGGTCAACTGAAGGCCTGAGTGACAAAAGCACATGGCCCGGTCCTTTAATAGCTGAACTTACTAACTTCCTGTGCTCTATTGGCACCCCATTCTTCCTAATGAACACAATGGGGCTAGATTGGACAGCGCATCACACAATTTTGAAAGTAGGGATTCCCATGTCCCACAGGTGGAAGGGTGCCCAGAAAGAGAAAATGCTGAAAGCAAATGGAGGTGTTTAGTCAGTGTATTTATGATGAAGTCAGGTGAACTCAAGGTCGTTTTGACCTCGTTATCACAGGGTTTTCAGACAACCATGAGAGAAAAGCAGGAACCAGATCACAAATACAATGATATGTCTTTCTCCTACCAAAAGCTCAGTGATGGTTCCATTGTTTTAGGGTATTTCTTCCCCTAAATTCAAGTCAAACTCTTAACAAATTAATAATTAGAAATAGTCTTCAAGGTAGATAAATACTTAAATAGGAATGGATCAAGAAATAATGCTTTTATAAACACTATTGCTAACCAGCACACTTCCAGAGGGGCAGATGAAAAAACACAGTTTCATTAATTAAGGTTCTCACCATGGGCACAACTGGTAGAATGAGTCTCTTTCTGTGTATGTTGATACTATATTTTGAATGTCTCACAACTCTAATCCAGCTAGTTCAACTGTGGCTGTCACCAATAGGGAGTAGAGGACAGCAGAACTTGTTTGGCTCATGAGATGTCTTATCTGGTGCTCAGTATATCCCAGAAGTCCACAAATTAGAATGTAAAGACACTAAAGGAATGAAAATGTCCTAGCTAAGGCTAATGAAAACAGGCAAAGAAAGAAAGCTTCCCTCTTCAACGTCTTCTTTATATGTAGGCTGACACCCATAGCTGTGGCCCTGATAATTACCACCCAAACGATACACAGTAAAGAATGGTCTTTCCAGTTCAAAAGTCTTACTTAAGAAAACTTGCTCAGAGGTGTATAGAGCTGTGTAGGAGCTTTTAGTTAAATGCAGGTGTCATCTGTTTGACCATAAGAATACCCAGCAGAAGAGCCATGGATAAGAGCTGAGCAAGATTTTTTACCTAGGCGTCAAGGAAAGCCTGGGACTCAGTTCCAAAGCGACACTTTTCTTCCGAAAAGAAAGCATTGAGTACTACATATGGGCTCTGGACAAGTTCATATAGAGTTCTGCCTATTCCTACTCATGCTCAATTAATACATCCATCTCTAAAGCTGATCACAATGTAGAGGCAGAGACATCTGAGGCTGTTGTTAACTAAAAGTCATGCAGGAACATATATATATTATAAAAACGGTGGAAAGAATTGCCTATTCCATCTGTATTGTGGACTCTGCTCTTAGATTAATGGCTATGCTGAGCTACTCTAACATCAGAAAAAAGCAGCTTATGCCTCTGAGGAGGCTGACTAAAAAGGACACAGCTGCATAGAGGAGTTCATTTTAATTAGCCCTGGCTATTCTTTGACTGAGGCCTGTGACAGCACTATAGAGAATTCCATTCCTTCTATTTTTTCTAAGCCTTGCTTGTATTTTATGAAAATACATGTTTGCCTGTATATATTTGTACACAGTGCCTGCAAAGGCCAGAAAGAGCCCAGATCTCCTGGGGCAAAAGTTACAGCTGATTGTTAGCTACCATAGAGCTTCTGGGAAATTCATAAGACATCTTCATTACTATATGTTGCTCTAGTTCCAGGTGTTCTGGCACCATCTTCTGGCCTCCCTGGCCAGCAGGCATGAATGGTGTACAAAGACATGCATTCTGGTAAAACAAGTTACACATAAAATAACAACTAGAATTAGTTTTCTGAAAATGAACAGGCACCTGGCTTCAAAAAATTATTTTTAAAGCTTGGCGTCATACTCCATGCTTTTAATCTAGCATTCTATACACAGAGGCAGGATGATCACTGTGAGTTTTCAGAAAGCCTGTGCTATATAATGAACACATATGTACACACACACAGACACACATACACACACACACACACACACACACACACACACACACACACACACTGGAAAGTTAGAAAAAGGAGAATTTGGATAATACAATATAATAAAAGTCATGTTATGTGTCTGCCATTGATGGCCATACAATCATTTTTAATTATAAGCCACTTAAAGAGGACCCCAGACTCAAATAGTATGTAAAAGCAGAAAGTGTTTCTTCTGCAGAAACAGGGTGCATGCAGGGTTCAACATCATCCATACAAAATGGCAGTGATGACCACGAGTTTCAACACACACGATCTTGTAAAGGCTTCTAGGAAAAACTTGTCTGTGGCTACATGACTCTAACTAGGATTGGCTGGTGCAGGGAGGGCGTGGTGCAGGGGTGTCTATAGGACTTCCACCATGGCACCATGGCCCAGGGTCACATGGCTTCATGACTTGTATCAGACTGATTATTTCTAAGTTCTTTGGGGAGTTAGACTTTGAGGGGACACTAGATGATTGGCTAGCAAACCCTCCTGTTGTGCTAGCACCTGAAGTCCATTGAGGAAGATGGAACAGTCACACATCATGTCATAATGATAGGAGAGTTGCTATGCTGGGAATCACTTAGGGAGTAACAAAGAACTTTGAATGAGTGAGATCATGGGCCTGTGGACCATTTTGTGGCAGAGATCATGTGAGAGAAGAGGCAGAAACAGCATGCAAGGAAGAATGCCCCGTGCAAATGCCAAAAGAGTGGTTCTCAGCCTCATCTTTTTGGATGATATCGCATTTCACCCTGTCGCTTTCAGACTCCCATGGTGTTTGCTTTACCTGGCCAAACTCTTGGTCAAACTAAAAGAAGCCTAAATAACAGCTTATCCATCCTATTAGCTGTGAGTGACATTACTAAGTTCTCCCAACCTAGATCTTACACTCAGGAGCTGACTGGATGACCAGGGATGTGGAAAGCGTTTATGACAGGCAGAGAGATTCAGGGTGGCCGATTTGAGGCTTCAAGATAATAATTTCACCCACTGTAGCAACATAGTCTGGCCAAGCAGAGCATATCTCTCCAGGCATTTTTAGGCAATGTGACCGATATCAGAGTTGTGGATCTCAGTAGAAATAGCTAATATATATAATCTAAATTCAATTGGTGATATAGCATGATGTCCTTGTCATTGCTTTCTGTTCACTTAGAATTTTTATGGTGTGTGTGTGTGTATGTGGTGTATCCATACCTGTTAGAATATGTACTTTGGTGGGTGTGTTGGAAGGACTGATATGTCCTCTGTCGGTCTCTCCCTGATCCCCTATAGCCCAGACCCTGC
>CAJRSG010007283.1:74297-88952 GCA_907169655.1 Acomys percivali
CTATGTCTTGAAAAGTCTTTATCACATTGAATACATTTGTAGGGTTTCTCTCCAGTATGTGTTCTTTTATGTCTTCGGAGACTACTGGAACATTCAAAGGCTTTGCCATATTGATTACATTCAGAGAATTTCTCTCCAGTGTGAATCCTTTCATGTTTTTGAAGACCACTGTAACGTGCAAAGGCTTTATCACATTGATTGCATTTGTAGGGTTTCTCTTCAGTATGTGTTCTTATATGTGACTGGAAACTACTACAACATTCAAAAGCTTTATAACGTTGATTACATTCATAGGGGTTCTCTCCACTATGTGTTCTTTTATGTATTTGGAGATGACTGTGTTTTGAAAAGTCTTTATCACATTGAACACATTTGTAGGGTTTCTCTCCAGTGTGAATTCTTTCATGCCTTTGAAGCTCACAATAATATGCAAAGGCTTTACCACATTGATTACATTCATATAGTTTCTCTCCAGTCTGAATTCTTTCAGCCCTGCAAATTAATTGGTACACGTGTAAGCTTTTCCAAATTCATTATACTAATGTATCTTTTTATATGTATGAATTAATTTGAAAATTTGGTCTAATTGTAAAGAAGAATCAGATCACTTTGTTTACATTCACAGTTTTCCCCTTCATTATGGGTTCTTTCGCATGTTTGAAGATATCTGGGATGGCCATAAACTTTTATACATTGCTTATATTATAGAATAAATTTTTGTTATGAGGTTTCTCAAATATTGGAAGAGAACTAAAGAACTCAGATTTACCACACTAATTGCATTCATGAATTTTCATATAGTGAGTCATACTATATTTATAAAGTGAACTAGGACAAACAGAAGAATTAATCATATTCCTAGTATTCATAAGGTTTTTCTACAGTGTAAATTTGTAGATGTATTCCCAGAAAATTGGAAAACTAATTAATTTTATTAGTTTAATTTATTAGTAATCCTCCACTTTGAGAAAACCTTTTGAATGTGATACAACTTAACAATTGATCTATTATTAATAACGAATTAATGAAAGAATGAGGTATGCATTTACAGTTTAGTCACTGTCGTGCTTTATGTTGTAAACATGCACTGGCATAATGTTCTTATGGACTATGTACAGTTTCCACTCATTCATTCAACTGTTGATTTCTCTACCTCATTATCTGGATCAACCCAGACATTGCACTGTGATGTTTATTCTAAGTATCTCTCTCCTGTTTCAAGTTTGTGTAAACATGTCACCATTTGTTCTCTGTTTTGCCAATAAAAAAAAACTAGCCAATGCTGAGCAATAACAGAGACTAGGATGAGACATCCTGATCCAGTGAGGGGAGGAGAAAGACAAGGAAAGAGAGGCTGGAGCTATGAGGAGAAGACTGGGGAGCACCAAGAAGAATGAGCCAGACCTAGGATATGAGTAAAAGGCAAATAGAAAGTGGGAAATCAGAATGGGAAGAAACTATACTAGTGTGGAGGTTTAGGATGGAGTAAATATTATACAGCATTGTGCTATAGGCTAATTAAATAGATCCTGTCCTCTCTGTGTGGTTATTTAGGTATAAAGCTAGTTAAAGAGTAACCACTGATTTTACTAAAATAATAATTCAACATTAAATATTAATATTCTTTCAACACACATGTATGGGATTTTTTAGAATGTAATAACCTACGATGATGTGCATATTGACTTTGCGCAGAAGAGTGAACTTTGTTGTATATGGTCCAAGAAGAGTCTCTAGAAAGATGTAATGCTAGAGACCTACAAGAGCCTCACTGCTATAGAAAGACAGTGAATTTTCTTACATTTTAATTAATAATTTAATCGTTTATAATTAATTAATAATTAATCATAAAGTAACTGTAAACTTTTATCACATTCAGAAGGTTTACTCAAAGTGAGGACTATGACATATCTTCTAACAGTTCTAGGAGAGACAGAGGTATGCTGTTTCTTTCAATATCCCTATGCTCAAATGGCTTGTAACTATTGTGATATTTGACATATGTAGTAAAAGAAGAATAACAAAATAAAGACTTCCACATTTACAGTTTGACTATTTATTCCTCATAGATATGTGGTACAGGGATTAAGGTTTCTCCATAACATTTTTGAGTCTCATAAACTCCTCCCACTAAATATAGCAATGTTACTACAAGTGTATGAGTAACACCAGCTTTTCTATGGAATATTTGCTTATTAGAAGGTTTCTGACATATACTTGCCACCTATTCAATGTATATAACTTTTGTAATATCTGAGTGTTTGAGACTAAAAAGATTGGCATTTCTACAGAGTACCTGTAATGTGGCTATGATTCAAGTGACACTATCTGTTCAAGCATATTTTTTTTCATCTTTCTTAGAGGAATGCCTTGCAAACAGAAATTTGATAACCTCACTTTGAGGTACATGGATGTGTGAGAATTTAGTAATAATCAATACACTTAAAGCAATGCTTTTTTAAAAACATGGCTGGTTTTCTTTAAAACTTCTGGGGCACATTAAAATTTCTTCAGAGGAATATATGAATTTGCATGCACACGGAAATTACCTTCCATGTCTTCTAGAATTTTGACTATGTTCTTCAATATTATGGTCTTCCCAATTGTAGCCTAAAAATGTACCAGAAAATGTAAGATATATTATTGGTAATTAGGTAAAACTTAAGTTACTATCTTCAGGGAACCTTTGAGCCAAGCCTGATTCATTCACCTCATTCTTCCTCATTCTCAACTGAAATTACATAAGAGCACCAACAATAACAACAACAACTACAACTACAACTACAAAAAGATTTGTCCCTTGTTTTAAAATATGAAAGGAAATTCAGTGTCTTACCTAGAGCAGTGAGGTTCCTGTAGGTCTCCAGCATCACATCTCTGTAGAGATTCTTCTGGGAAGGATCCAGCAAAGCCCACTCTTCCCAAGTGAAGTTCACATGCACATCATCGTAGGTTATTGCCTCCTAAAATATGCCATACATGTATCCAACAGAAAGCATTACAGTGACAACACTGTAAATGTATACTTCGATGACATTATATTCATATAATTCTTGTGTTTCCCCAACATATTTCTTGACACAGAAGTTCTAGTGATTAAGTCATTGTAGAAGGAAACTGAATAATGAGGTACAGCTCAGTCATTTCTGCACCCTTTGAATTAGATATAGCATTGCAAGGGAAATGCAAATTAACAGACATAAAGAGAAAGATAAACAGTCAAACAGTAGTGAGCACATATCAAAGAAAGTGTATGAACAATTACTAACTACAAAAAATAGTATTAAAAAAAACTGGGTGTACTGCCTCATGCCTTTTAATCCCAGCACTCAAGAGGCAGAGGCAAGTGTATATTGTTGAGTTGGATCAGTCTGGTCTATGTTAGAGCTAATAGACATTAAAAATGAAATGAGCTTAGCTAATATTTACAGAACATTTTTTCCAAAGACACAACATACATTCTTCTTGGAACCTCATCAAACTTTCTGTTAATTGATGACATACTCAAACACAATGCAAGTTTTATCAAATTAAATTAACCCCCTGCACCCTACAGATCCCCAAGAATTAAAACTATACATCTTCAATAACAGAAAGCTTACAAACTCATGGAAACTGGACAACTCTCTACTGAATGAAAAGTATATCAAGACAGAAATAAAGAAAGAAATCAAAGACTTTCTATAATTGAAAAAATGAATAAATTACATATGCAAACTTATGGAACACAATGAAAGTGGTCATAGTGGAAAGTTCATAGTGCATACATGAAAAACTGCACAGATCTTTTTCTAGAAACTTAAAGCACACCTATGCGCTCCAGAACACTCAAAAAGTAGACAACAAGAAGCTATCAAATTGAGGGATGAAATCAGTAAGTTAGAAAAAAGCAATAGAAAGAGTCAGTGAAACACAGTTGGTTCTTGAGAAGAAATCAACAAAATAGACAAACTCTTAAATGACAGAGAAAGAATATTCAAAATAATAAAATCAGAAACAAAACAAAGAAAAAAAACAACAGGTAATTAGCAAGTCCTAAGAATCAGAGGGACATATTTTAAAAACCTGTACTCCATCAAACCGAAAAATCTAAAAAAAAAAAAAAAGTAAGCACCACTTATGAAAGTTAAATCAAGATGAAATAGACAGTTTATTATAACCCCTAATAAAATAGAAAATAACCATTGCAGAACATTGAACCAAAATAGCCAGGCTGGATTGTTTTAGTGCAGGATTTAACCAGAGTTTCAAAAAATACCTTAACATCAATACTTCTCAAAGTATTCTACAAAATAAAAACAGAAGGAATACTATTGCCCAGTTCACTTTTTGAAGCCTTGGTTATCCCAATACCCAAAGCTCATAAAGATTCTACAACAAAAAAAAATATTATAACCCAATAGATGCAAAGATACTCAATAAAATATTGCAAACTGAATGCAAGAACATATCAAAAGAGATCACCCACAATGATCAAGTAGGTTTCTTAACAGAAATGTAGGAATGGATCAACATACTAAAATCAATAGATGCAATCCACCATATAAGTGAACTGACAGAAAAAAAATACATGATTATCTCATTAGACACAAACAAGCCTTTGACAAAACCGAACACTACTTCACAATGAGGCCTTGGAGAGATTAAGGATACAAGGGGCATACTTAAAAACAGTAAGGGGTGGTTATAGCAAGACTACAGCCAATACCAAACTAAATGGAAACTCAAAGCAACTGAAGTACAATCAAGAACAAGACAAGGCTGTCCTCTCTGTCCCTATCTATTCAATAAAACACTTGTAATTCTAGCTAGGGCAATATGAAAACTGAAAGAGAGCAAGGGGACATAATTTGGAAAGGAAGTCCAAGCAGCCTAATTGGCAGATGATCTGATAACATACATTAGTGATCCCAAAAATTCCACTACAAACTACCTACATCTGATGAACACTTTGGAGAAGGTAACTAGATATAAGATTAACTCAAAAATAAATAAATAAATCAGTAGGCCTCCTATATAAAAATGGAATGAGAAGGAAACCAGGGAAACAAAACAATTCACAATAGCTTCAAATAATATAAAATATTTTAGAGTAACTCTAAAAAAGCAAGTGAAATACTTGTACGGTAAAAATATCAAAGCTTTGAAGAAGGAAATTGAAGAATATATCAGAAAATGGAAAGATCTCTCATGTTCATGGATTAGTAGGTATAATACAGAAAAAAATGGCCACCTTACCAAAAGCTATCTACAGATTCAACACAATCCCTACCAAAATTCCAAAAGGATAGTTTACAAAACTTGACATGAAAATTCCCAGCTTCATATGGAATAACAAAATGCAGGGTAGCTAAAACAATACCAAACAGTAAATGAACTGCAGGATACTGGCATAAAAATGGACATGTTGATATGTGGAATCAAATTAAGGACCAAGATATAGTTCCAAAAACATCTGATGTTTGATGAGAAATCCAGAAATACACATTCGGAAAAAGACAGAACCTTCAAAAAAGTGGTGCTAGTTAAAACGTATCTCTACATGTACAAGAATGCAAATAGACCCATATTCAAAACTCAAGTCCATGTGGACCAAAGACCTCAAAATAAAACCAGACACCCTGAACCTGATAGAAGAGAAAGTGGGCAACATCCCTGAATGCATGGGCACAGGAGACGCCCTTCTTTTTTGTATGTTTTGAGACAGGGTTTCTCAGTTTAGCCTTGGCTGTCCTGGACTCACTTTGTAGACCAAGCAGCCTCACAGAGGTCTGCCTGCCTTTGCCTCCCTAAGTGCTGAGATTAAGGATGTGTGCCACCATGCCCAGCTGACCTTCTGAACATAACACCAATAGTGAAGACACTAAGATCAGCCATTAAGGGGAATTTGAGGGTTAACGTAGAACCCTGGTGTACTGGCAATTTCCTAGAATAAATGAGGGTGACCTGAATGAGGATGTAAGATACGGAGTCTGAACTGGCCATCCTTGTAGGCAGGCAGGGCTTCAGTGTTGGGAATAGGCTACATTTGGTTAAGTTGTTAGCCACAGAGGATCCCTGTAGATCCCTAAACAAACCATGCTGATGCCAGGACAATATTTTTGCTCTCTGCAACTTCCACACATCTCACTGAATGTAGAGGTTAAGTGGGTGTAGGCTCAGACCCTTCACATCTATGTTCTACTCTCTTTGGGGGATATAAAACGCTCTTTAGGCTACAGAAAGAGAAACCTAAACACCATCCAGGTGGAAAACCATCCACCTACTATCTGCAAGATGTGCTGGGACATGGTATTGTCAAAATTGTTTGAGTGGCCAACAGATGTTTAGTTTAACTTGAGTCCAATAACATGAGAGGGAACCCATTCCTTACACTGCTTGGTTTTCCAGGAATCTCACAGAGACTTAAATAGCAAACATGGGCCCTGTATGGGACTAGGCCATGTCCTCTGCTGATATGTTACAGTTGTTAGGTTGTTGTTTTTTTGTGGGACCAGCTATAGCTCTGATTTTTTTAATATCTAGGTTATTTTTTAAGTATCTGCACTTTTTTCTAATATTTTTAATATTTTAAATTTATGTGCATTGGTATGAGGGTGTCAGATCTTGGAGTTACAGACAGTTGTGAGCTGCCATGTGGGTGCTGGGAACTGAACCCAGGTCCTTTGGAAGAGCAGACAGTGCTCTTAACCACTGAGCCAACTCTCCAGCCCATCTTCTGACTGATCTTGAGACTCCTATTGAGTTGCCTTGTACAGCTTCAGTATTAAGGCTTTCACCTTGTCTTTTCGTGTCTTGTTTTGTTTGCTGACCTCTCCTAGAGGTCTGCTCCTTTCTGAAGAGGAGACAGAGGAGCGGGGAGTGGATTGCTAAGAGAGGATAGGAGAGGTGGCAGGTATCTGGGAAAAGAGGAGTGAATACAAACACTGGTCAGGATATATGGTGTGAGAGGAGAATCTATTTTCAATTTTAAAAACTTATCCGATATTGCTTAAATGAAAATACAAAGAAGGGAAGCAATTAAAAGAAAAAAGAAGGGCTAAACAGTGAAGACAGGAAAGCATGGTTTTGACAGCTGTAGCTCTCTCATTCTGTTTGTGTAGAGGGTGATCATCACACAGGAGCTCATGTCAAACTTATTCTTGGGCCCTCTCTAGATCTGTGAAAGTATAAGTTTTGCTCTCAGCAATGTGAAAAATATATCATGAAGGATATAAACTCAGGTCTTTTTTTTTTTTTTGATGTTTTCTTCCCTAGTTTGTATTGTGGCATTACAGATATTCCTGTTCATTTCATTCTAAAAGTATACACTTGCTACTTTATAAAGAAAACTAATTTTAAGTAACTATTCAAATAATGAAAATACACATGTAATGTTATACAGTATTGTTACATTAATTATATAATACAGTAAACATAAACAAAATGATGTATAAAATGTTACATGTTTAAACACATTCTACAAAGCAAAAATGAGTGTTAACATCTAAGGTAAGTTTTGGGGATTTTTGTTTGTTTGTTTGTTTGTTTGTTTTGGTTGGTTGCTTGCTTGCTTGGTTGATTTTTTGAGACAGGGTTTCTCTGTGTAGCCTTGGCTGTCCCATACTCGCTTTGTAGACCAGGTCGGCCTTGAACTCACAGCGATCTACCTGCCTCTGCTTCCCGAATGCTAGGATTAAAGGCGTGTGCCACCATGCCCAGTTTTAAGATCAGTTATTTAATAATAAGAAAAAAAGATGAATCACTTCTCTAAGACTATTACATTTTGTTCCACTATAATTTACTGTCATTATGTAAAATTCAAATAAAAGAGGCCAGTCTCTTTCTTTACATCATTTTTACTTTTTCATGCAGTATGACTCATTGAGAGAAAGCTCTCATATTATCCAAATAAAGCAGCTTTCCTCATTTTCACAGTATACTATGATAGCACATGGCTTCTCATCTCTATCACAACTCTTGCTGCAGAAAGCTTCATATTTAATTTTTCTCTTCCACAACCAACTAAAAGAACATAAGAAAAACCCTTTGAAGGTGATTGTTTCAGCTAGCTTCTGTGCTTTCTTTCCTTCATTTTTCTACTGCTACCTGCAGTGTAGACAAGATAACTGACGCTCCCACATCCATCTGACATACAAAAGTGCACTAAAGATTAAAATCATATGGAAGAAAGAAATGGGTTGACACTCCTTAAGATGAAATTTCAAGTTATTTTATGACCAATGCAGCACTGAGTGCGAGAGTCCTTTATAAGTGTACAATCCTTGAATCACTGCTGCTGTCTTCATTCCTTTAGCCCAGTGTCCTCCTTGGGCACAGAGCTTGTCCTCAACAAATGAGCATTGAGGTTAGTTTCGTATTTAAGGCACCATGAATATAGCTGCAATGACCATGGGAATTCTGATACTTTTCTTTTTTTTTTTTTTATTAATTTATTCTTGTTACATCTCTATGGTTATCCCATCCCTTGTATCCTCCCATTCTTCCTTCCCTCCCATTTTCCCCTTATTCCCCTCCCCTATCACTGTTCCTCAGAGGGATTACCTCCCCCTGTATATGCTCATAGGGTATCAAGTCTCTTCTCGGTGACCTGCTGTCCTTCCTCTGAGTGCCACTGATACTTTTCAAGTGCACGGAAAAACTTCTGAGAAGACTGCTGATCATCTTGGACCTCTCTCATGGCGGAATCACTTAACTGAATCCCCTTCTTCTTCTTCTTCTTCTTCTTCTTCTTCTTCTTCTTCTTCTTCTTCTTCTTCTTCTTCTTCTCCTTCTCCTTCTTCTTCTCCTTCTTCTTCTCCTCCTCCTCCTCCTCCTCCTCCTCCTTCTTCTTCTTCTTCTCCTTCTTCTTCTTCTTCCTCCTCCTCCTCCCTGCTTTACTGGCATATCAGGGAACAGTTGGGGAGCAATGTTTATACAACATTGAGATGGGAGTTTCTCAGAACAAGGATTGCAAATAGATACAGGGATGAAAAAAATCAGCATTTCAATTACACAGTAACCTTGTGCCTATACTGTATTAGCATGCAAAATAAACTCTGAGAGCAGTGGGTTGGGATTTTCCACAGATAAGAAGTATTAGTTAAAACAATGTTGTGTTGTAATGGTTTATGTAAAATTGCATATATTAACTGCTTGTATTCTGAGACATTTGGATGTAATATTCACACCCAAGCAACCCATCATACAGAGTTCTTACGAAATGACAGAATTGCTGTGGATTTCAGCAGTGCTCAATTTGTTTCTTCAGAAATGTAAAGTTTTTTCCATACAAACAATGTCTGAGGGTCTTCATTTCTCCCAGCCCTTCTTTCACCTCATTTTAACTCAGTGTGAACAAGTTTGGCATTATTATAAAAAAAAAAAAAAACAACCTGGTTAATGAGTGCATGTCAGATTGGTTCAATACACGGAAATCCATCAACATAATCAATGTTATAAAGACTGGCTCTTTAACACAAGCAAGTTTCTCAAAGCCAGACTTTCCTAGACAAGGCAAGAAGCTAAATCCTTTTAAGAAGGGGCTCTTGGTGACATGACTCCTGCAGGCCAGACGAGCAAACACTTGTGGACCCAATAACTTCCCACAATGGTGGAGGGTTCAGGATCTAGTTAGGGAGGCAGGAAAAAAACCTCTCTCTTAGAAGTATGAGGCAAAGACAGATGGAGAAGCCTTAAGTATCTGAACTGGTAAGATCTAGAAAGGAACTGGGTCTAAGAAAGTAAAGTCCTTATTGAGAAGCTTTGAGATTAAAGAAGATTATTATCTATGTTGAAAATGGAGGAAAAAACAGTGGCACAGTGCTTCTGGACTCCATTTGAATTTGTTTCTCTTACCATACAAATATTTTTTTCAGTGAGGATTTCAGTTTTACATATCCTCTTTGGGAGAGATCAGAATAAGACAGACTTGGAGAAAGAAGAGTCTGAGAAATTAGATACTAAATTAAAGGCAATAGAACAGAGGTTGGAGGAATCTTTAAATAAAAATAGGGAACCTTCAGAGAAATCCAATCTGGAATTTGCAATAACACCAAAAGATGTAGTTCCAGATGAGTAAAGTCCACAAAGGTTTAAGAAATTATAAAATGGCAGCCCATTGAGATGCTGGATAGAACGTCTTCAGCTATAGGCCAACATGATCAGACTGGATATGGTATGTGTATTGTTAAGGTTCAACTTCTAGATGAAGGCCTATATGCTAAAATAGAATTGCAAAGCCTGTTTGTTATAGCCAGGGAACAAGATTATACAGTGGTTTATATTTTCCTGTTTTTTTAAGTTTTTTAAAATATTTATTTATTTATTAAGTATACAGTGTTTTGCCTGCATGTACACCAGAAGAGGGCACCAGACCTCATTATATGGTTGTGAGCCACCATGTGGTTGCTGGGAATTGAACTCAGGACCTTTGGGAAAAGCAAGCAGTGCTCTTAACCTCTGAGCCATCTCTCCAGCCCCATGTTACAGAAATTAGAGAGCTGAAATATATGTGCCAGGCCATAGGATCATATCATAATTCTAATAGGCTTTTGCCTTAAATTCTGCTAAGCATGATTCTAAGATTATACATTTATTAGAGATGGTGACTGTCTTGGAGGTGCCTTTGAAAACTGGGGCTGATGGCACTTGAGCATGTAAAGTCATTGGAATACAACAATTTTTTAAGACACTATGACATGAAACCAGTTGCAGATATAAATTTAATCCTATAGGTCAAACAAGTATGAAGAGATCTAATAATAACTTTTAAAAGGTGGGCACATAAAGAAGGGGAATATAATATCTCCCCAAAATAGATTAAATAATGATTTATTGGTTTGGAATTTGTTATATGAGACAAGTGGCACACCTGCTGATATATAATGTATTTTAGAAAGGGATTCTGAGTTAGATCAGCCTATAAAGGTCTTAATTTCAAAATTGAAGACAGCAACTGTATTTCATTGGGAAGGAGAATATGCTCTTGTCTCAACAGGAAAAAAGCTATGTATTCCATCCAAAGTGTTGGAAATCATATTTGACAGGGGAGACTTCCTAAAGATCTTGAGTGTAGACAGAAGAAAAGAAATCAAGAAGATAAAACAGGACAGGTAACATAATTTTCTAATCCCCATGGGAACAGCTCCAAGACAGACTGAAACAGAAAAAAATGTCTCCATCCAGGACTTCAGCTATGTATGAATAATAAATCTTTGGTTATAATATCCTCAAAACTTATCATGCCATGCTTTTAAATGGCATAGATTAAAATTTATTTTTCAAAGAATCTATTTTTAACTGAACTGTGCTTAGTGCACAGCTTATACATACATTAACACAAAAATGTATAATACCTTTGAAAGTTTAATATTTTGCAGAGCAAGAGGAACAGATACCAAAAAAAGACAAGTATCCTAAGTGATCCAACCTCACAGACAGCCTCAACAACTCTTTCCTCAAAAATAAAATCTACATTCAAGACTATTTCAAAATGATCCATTAGATCATGTAGAAGCTGTTCCAGTCAGGACTTCAGTTAAGCTCTGAACTTTCTCAGCATGCAGAAACTAGACAACAAAATTTATAGCTAACTTTCTTACGACTGGACAATATTCCAATATTCTTAGGCACCCAAAAAGAAAAAACTATGTACCAAATCAACAGGAAGCAATTTAAGAAAACTGCCCCATTCCCAAGAGAGGGTAGATAGCTTTTGGTCATTTTATGGGTGGCAGATGTTTGTTATGGCTTTGAGGGGGTTAGTTATAGAAATGATAAGTGAAAGGGTAGATTATCGAATCTACTTTTGGACCAATAAGCATTAATAAGCCAAAAATCTTGAATTAGTATAAATCTTTGTATATTGGTACATATTTAAGATTATATTTGTTACAACATACTAACATACAACAAACTAAATAAACATACCTATTTAATTCTTAAAGCTGCAATGTTAAGTCCTAATCCTTTTGAAAGCTGCTATTAACAACTGTTCAGGATAAGTAAGAAATGCATATTAGCAGTCAAACAATCAAACTTTTGGTCATGTTAGATACTAGTTTAGTTAATTATAAAAATATGTCTCCTAGATTGACATAAAAAATAGCTAGAAACAAGAATCAGATAGATACATGATAGTCTTTAAAAATATGAGATCTACAAAATATGGCATTAAAACATTAAATAACAATTGCTTAGGATGATAGAAATTGATAGATAGTAGAGTATTGTATTCAAGAGTGCCAAAAATACAAATGTAAATCTTACCTAATAATTTTCATAATTGCTATTATTACATATAGCTGTTATTATTTTAAAAAGAACCTTTTATTAGACTAAAAATGGGAGATGTAGGCATAAGGCTGTTGTGTAATTCAAATGCTGATTTCTGTACCCTCGTATCTAGTTGCAATCCTTATTCTGAGAATCTCCTGTCTCAATGTCCCCTCAACTGCTCCCCAATTGTCCCCTAATATTCCAGTAAAGCAGCTTATAGCCAATTGCTGAGCAGGGCAAAGAATAGGGCAGGATGTCCTGCCAGCCAGGGGAGGAGGAGTTAGAAGGAGAAGTAGGGGATTCAGCCATAGTAGAGAGCCAACATGATCAGAAGGAGCTGGAACCTGAAAACTACACAGTACAAGTGTCACTGGGGTACACACTGGGAGTAAGTCAAATTAGCTTAGAGGGCTAACAGTAGAGTGATAACTGCTCCATTCTTGTGCTCTGAAGCTTGTTTAAATAATATAGTAGAGTCTCAATTATTTGTGTGATGGCTGGGTTAACACAAAATTTTATAAAAATAACTGAAGAAATACAAAATCCAGTGTCACACTCAGATTCCTTGTTCAATTTTGGAGCATGTTTTAATTTCACTCTTCGTTTTCTCAATTAAGGCATACTTAGTGTAATATCTTTTATGTGACTATAACAATGTATAATGTGTCACTAAACTCTATATTAAAGTCCTCTTCCTGTGGCTTTATACATTATTTCCTATCATTTTTAGTTTCACATACTTACTCTTTTTGCTAAATGAGTGATTATAGAATAATATCTTTTGCCCTTTTATGTAACTATAAAAACATATTAAGATGATACATTTTCAAAAAATTATTCGATATGTTCAATTTACAGCATAAATTCAAAACAATCAGATGAAACTTCCTAACAATTTCAAAGCTATGTGACCATGTGAAAAAAAAGGAATCCTTGGAACTCGCAATACGATTATGAAGACATAGAACACACAGACAAAATACAACTTCTCTATTTACTATAAAACTACAACAATCAAGAAAGTGTACACATTTTGTGAAAGAATAAAGAGATGCACAGAAAATGCCAAGAATGAAACCCCAAATATATAGTCAAGTTTTTACCAAAATGCCTAAGGAAACCAAGCCAGGAAAAATATGAACTAGACCAATGTTATCTATGATTGTATATGTATAAAAATTAAATATACACAAACTCCACATCTCTCACAGAAATAACTCAGAGTAGCCCCTAAGCTGTCCCAATTATCCTCTAGATACTACTGATCTTTTTTCCAAACAGAGAGGCACCATGCTCTGGACCTCTCTCTGTAAATGGAGGTGATCAGAGAGGGAGGATATGGCTCTGCAACCCCTCATGCCCCCTTAATGATTGTAGGCAAACCCAGCCCCACTGATGCCCACAAACAAAACAATGTTGAGTAGTAATTTTATTTCTGCTTCCTGCCACATTGATTACAGTGTAAAATGTGCAATCTGCCCTATCTAACTCAGGAAGCCCTTTTATACCCTGGAATTGAATCTGGTGTTGATAGAAAGGTAAAATGATGCTAATCAAATATTGTTGAAAGATGATCCCCATCTGCTCTTTTACACCAGTTTCTAAACTATTGGTAAAATTTATCACGCAAAAAGATCCTCCAGAGGAATCTCCATACCCAATCTCAAGCTGTACTATAGAGCAACACTAACAAAAACTGCATGGGACTGGCACCGCAAAATAGGCTAGTTGATCAATGGAATCGAATAGAAGACCCTGAAATGAATCCACACACATACAGTTACTTGATTTTTGGGAAAGAAGTCAAATCTATTCAATGGAAAAAGAATAGCACTCAAAGAAAGAATAAGCAGGCTACCAAGATGAGACTTGATAGCCTATTACCATATAGTGGGGGAGGAGGTCCCCCTCGGTCACAGACCTAGGGGAGGAGAACAGGGTGAAAGCAGGAAGGAGGGAAGAATGGGAGGATATAAGTGAAGGGATAACAATTGCGTTGTAATCTGAATAAATTAATAAAATAAATTTTAAAATGTATCACACAAAACTGAATGTAATGCAATGTTCAGAATTTCTACAAACCGGGCATTCAGTTTCCCAGGCTGTTTTCCCACTGCACACCAGCCAGTGTGCACACTGGACAGTGATAGCCTCCTAAGCCAGAGCTGCAGACCTTCCCCCTGCCCAACAAACCCACACTCAGGAAGGTTCATAGCCCAGGGCTTCTGGCCAGGTCACCACATATATGAACAGAAGTCACATCTGGATCACAGTCCATCCCAATCATAAAAGACTGGATCACAGTCTATCCCAATCATAAAAGACTGGATCACAGTCTATCCCAATCATAAAAGACTGGATCACAGTCCATCCCAATCATGAAAGCCTGGATCACAG
>CAJRSG010007283.1:88962-107822 GCA_907169655.1 Acomys percivali
CCACACACACACATTTACCATGGCACGGTTTGTGTCTTGCTCACATATCACTATCCAATCACAGCCCAAAAAGAAAGAAAAAAAAGATAAAGAAAGAAATGTGTATATCTGTATTAAACATTGCACAAACACACACTGTGATACACATCTTGATAAATATTTTACACAGGTACAATATATTATTTTAGTTTTGTTGTTGTTGTTGTTGTTTTAACACAGGTGTCTAGCCTTGGTAGCTAATGCCTTTTTTTTAATTAATTATTCTTGTTACATCTCAATGGTTATCTCATCCCTTGTATCCTCCCATTCTTCCCTCCCTCCCAGTTTCCCCTTACTCCCCTCCCCTATGACTGTTCCTGAGGGGGATTTCCTCCCTCTGTATATGCTCATAGGGTATCAAGTCTCTTCTCCGTGACCTGCTGTCCTTCCTCTGAGTGCCACCAGATCTCCCCCTCCAGGGGACATGGTCAAATGTGAGGCACCAGAGTATGACCCTCCATATGTATCTTACATTTTTGTTTGTTTGCATGTATTTGTATGTGACAGTCTAGAGGTGGTACATACCTATCTGTAACTCCAGGTAGCTAAGAGTCACAACATGAAGAGTCACAAATTTGAGACAAGTGGAGTAACAGAGTCCAAGCTATTCTATTTTAAAACAGCCAACTCTGCCATGGCATTAGTTGTTCATGTCTACTGGTCTAGCGTGTCCTAGTGAGCTTCGTGGACGGTTGTGTCTTGCCTCTTTCTAGTAGTATCTTAGTCTTAGTTTCTTCTGACACTACTGGGCGTAGTAAAATAAATACTATGATTTGTTGGAAAACCATTTTCCCAACTAAAAAAGAGAAACATATTAAATAGCTACAGGCAAACAGAACATAAAATTGACAGGATCAGAAGAGAAATCTCCCATTGCACATAATTCTCAAACCGCTAATTATACAGAGCTAAGAAACTACTGAACACGGCAAAGGAAGAAAGCCAAGGTTGACCATTATTCTAACCCCTGACTTCTCAATGGATACTGTGAAATACAGGGGTGTCTATGTGGACGTGCTACAATATATGGGAGACAACAGATGCCAGCCTAGGGTACCATATCCAGCAGGAGTATCATTCATAATCAACAGAGGAGAAACATTGATCAATAAAACCAATTTTAAGCAATTTCTATCCTTCAGTCCAAATCTACAGAAGACACTATAAGGAAAGCTGCTGGGAGCAATTGCATCACAAAATCCTAACTAGATCAGGGTCAAGTAGGAGCATGTGGGTCATGGCTGTGGGCCATGTATTTATTCTTTTGTTAATAAAAAGAGCAACTAGGAGTCCAGTAAGCTTAATCATTAGCTTCCAGTGTTGTTTCTCAGTTTTGTGTATGAATACTATGGTTTGACTACTATGAAACAGTAAATGCTGAATAAAAGACATCAGGAAGTCTGGTGAGTCCCTGCAGGCATTCATCTCAGGTTTTAAGGCCAATGTATACAAACCACCATCTCTTTTTGCAAAAATGGCAATGAGTTGGTGGAGTAGAACTAAGAACCTGGAATCGAATAATATTCCTGTCCTGAGATGTCACCATGGAGACAACACATCTCCTAAAGTGTTTCTGATCACAATTTGCGCAGATGTGTCTAATGGAATCACACACAGTGGGTTTGTTCCTTCTGGTATGGCACTAGTCTCTGAAGCTCATTCTCATAGTTCCTCTTAAATGAAGTTCATTAAACAAGCCCAATACAATCATAAGAAACTGGCATATCAGCATTGATGTTCAAAAGAACAGAAGATGCTATGCCAGCCCCAGGTAAGAAGCCAACCAACGTAGCTCCAGGAACCATAGATCAACTGTAAAGGTTTTCTTGCTGCAAACCTGTTTCCTGAGAAGCAGAAGAATACTGGTATTCTCCTAATGCATGCGCAGAGCAAAGTTCTTCAGGTGGGAGCCATGATATTTGGTTGAATGTGAGTGAGATCTTCTGGATCCAAGGTGTAATTATGTCTTACAGGTAGGCACCATCATGTATGTTCAGGTAGCCATTGGTTGGGGAGTACAGGCTTGACAAATTCTGCCTTGTAGTAGGCTATGAAGGTTTTGTTGTTCTCATCCCATCATCCTCTATGAATGACGCAAGATGTTAGACTGCCTTTTTCCATAGGATTTCCACGTTACAGAGATGACATCTGCCTCATCAAATTGGGATCCTTTGTCCAGTGTTCCTTTGTGTGATATACTAGGTATGGGCTTATGGATCACAAAGTCTCCAATGCCCGATTGCTTTAGCTGTGGTAGTGGAAGAATCATGTAGAAATAACAGGGAAGCTCTGGGTGTTTATGTTCCAATGTTCCAGTTTGGAAAGATCCATACCTGCACACAATACAGTCACATTTGGCATATTCAATTGTGGATATAGTCCAAAAAGTGAACTTCGGAATATGAATCCATATTGTGGTGGTATTGTGTTTCAAGAGAGAATATGCTTCCATGGTGTTCAACTATCAGCATCTGGGTCAAAGGTCTAGTTCTGACAAAGCATAGGTTCACACAGGTTTGTTGTGGTTGGTGTTGATGTGTCCTCAGTCAAGTAACCTGGCTTCTCACTTGGGTCTCAATCTGTATAATAATACACATCTTCATTTGCATTCCTGGTAGTTTCATTGTACATGTAGCCAAACAAAGGGTTCATCTGCCATATGTATGGGGCTAAAAATGCTGAGAGAAGTTTTGCGTTTGCTGCTATTTCAGTCAAACATGCAGTCGTCCATGCCTGACAGCTCAAATCTTCTCCCCTTGTTCTTCACTGTTAGGTGGATGATTGAAGACATACTTCTTTCCAGTGGAAGTTGAAGATGGCTGATGCTGCTGTGATATTTCTCTCAATCTATGTTAAATGGTATTTCAATGGGCTTCTTCCCTTATAGTTGTTTTTATCTCCCTCTTGTTCATTGGTGACTACGGCTCTCAAAATTGGTGCAAAATGGGCATTTGCCTTTCTAAATTCATTATAATAACGATACTAAACTGTATTTGCCAGGGCTTCATACTGAGTATATTGGGCATAGAAGGCATTTCTGGTGTGAATGTTGGATTGTAAATTAAAATTTTGAATCAAATGAATCTTTTTCTCTAAAAGTTACTTTGAGTTAGGTTACTTTATCAGCTTAACAGAATTGAGACTAGACCACTGTCCTGTGTGTTGCTCAAAATTTAAGGAATCTGGACACCAATTTGTGGACATCTACAAGACCTTCTACTGAAACATACTTGTAATAGTGATCTCTGACATACAATTTTGAGTCCTCCTCTGTGTAACTAATGGATAATTCCCTTAAAACTCTGTAGAGCTTCTTAGTTCTCATGTGTGTGACTATTGTCGTTGGTTGAACTAATTGGTTTGACCAGATAGACAGAAAATCACCAAGTAATGAGAAAATATATAAAGGTATAAATGTAACACTTGTTAACAATTATAAAAGAGGACTTGGTAATAACTTTAGATAAATAAGATTGTAGACAGTATATTCTCAACATGATAATCATTTCAGAATTGTTATTAGGAAAAAAATGAGAAGAAACAAGCATATTGTAAAACATCTCAATAAGCAGCACAGAAGTTCATAAGAAATAAAATATTTTATTTTTTACGTATCACTTCTGGAATACAGGAAGCAGATGCTCAGCCACTTGTGCCACAGTGGGACTCTCTACCTCCCTGCAATGCTTCACCTCCTTGGTACAATATTAATCTTTCTCCTCAAAGTGACCCAGAGTGTTTTTCACTTTCCCACCCATGAGCCCTGGAGACTCCTGTGGAACCCTGCAGACTGCATCCCTTTTGTAGCTTTTCAACTGTTTGCGAAGAAATGTCCTGACTCCGTGATGAGTCTTTTCTTCTTTAATGTGTTTTAAATGCCTTGACTCATAATTGTCATAGTTCTCTGACTGTTAAACATGAGAACAAGGACTTTGTGTTCATCTCACCTGTGTTCCTAGGTCATCGTCACTGATATTTGGCTCCAGAATTATCTTTTCTGTTTTGAATGTGAAACATTTTCCACAGTGGAACCTTGGACCCCAAGTTGGCAACATTTTGTAGTTGTATAGCCTTTAGGAAACAGAGCCTCCTTTTCGAAATGAATTGCTGTGGAGTTCTCAAGTTTTATACCTACTGGAATTTTCTATTTCTTCTGTGATTCCTGATCATAAACCCAATTCCCTAGCTAGACTTTCAATACTTCCCAAATCTTTCCCACTAAATGGAATATTTCCCCCTGGAACTATAAGCTACAATGTGACTTCCATTTCTTACATCACATATTGTCAGTTATTTTGTTGCTGCAAAGAAGACAGTAACTCAAAAGGTTTTCTCATGCTCCCTTGTAGGACAGAAGTATATTTTCGTGGCACTAATTTTTAAATCTAGGTGTCAGGATTCATAGGCCAACCTCTCGCTGCTATAATCAGCCAAGTCACTGCCAGGTACCAGCTTACACCCAATATGGTTAATGGTTATGGTTAATCGTGGAATTGTACTTAGAGACATTTTTGAGCTCTCACGTGAGTGCTAGACATGGAACCTGGGACTGCACAAAGAGCAGCAAGTGCTCTTAACCCACTGCACAGTCTCTCCAAGCACTCTGACCTACTTTTAAGTAAGTGAATTAGAATACCATACACGGAAGATTGGAAATAGGAGGTCCATAGGGACATCCTTTGACAAAGCTGCAGGAATCTACTGAGCAGGCTATGTGTGCTGCATCTGACAGAGCTGAGGAGTGGGAACATCTAAGCCCTTTAAGGTCCAGGCAACTTGATCATGATCTCAAGATGCTGGACATGGAGCTACAAGATTTGATGTTTGCCCTGCTGGATTTTGGTCTTGTTTTTTATCTGTTCACTCCTTACTATGCTTTGGTTCTTTCATTGTGGAACAGGAGTGCTCATTCTGTAGCACTGTGTGTTGGAAACACAGCAGCCTCACTTAAGGACAAGGCAGCATGTACTCACTATCTATGAGGTGGAGAAACAGACTGCGGTTAAATGAGAACGGCATCACAGAGTCATGAATTCCCATGCTTGTTTCCCAGGTGATGGAACTGTTTGGGAAGGATTAGAGGGATGGCCATTTTACAGACATCTGTGTGCCATGGGAGTGGGCTCTAAAGCTTCAAAAGACTCTGACCATGCCCGGTGTGCTGTCTAACTCCTGCTTGAGGATCACAATGTGAGCTCTCAGCTTTTCCTTCTCCCATGTGTTTACTTGACCACTATAGACTCTAACTTTCTGGAACTACAAGCCCAGTTTAAGGCTTTCTTTTATAAACTGCCCTGGATAGAGTGTGTTTCATCGCAGCAATAGAACAGTAACTATACATAAGTGTCCTGTGGAAGATCTCAACACAGAAAAATCTCTTTCAGCTACAGGAACTAGGGGAATTTGTTTTAATGGAGCCCTACAGCAGGTAGCATAAGTCCCATATCTTGTCAGGTAGGAGTGCTTCCAAAATTGGCAAGTTCAGACTTCCATAAAGAAAGAACCCTGTTTAGAGCACTCTTTTTTTTTATTGCTAATACACAATATGTATTTTACATTATAGTATACTCAGTCAATCCGTGTCAACTGGAGCTGAAATCGAGACCCTGTTTCAAACAGAGAAACAAAGCAAACTTACACATCTTTTTTAAAAAATGTTGTGTCTTTTGAAATGGGTCTTATTTTGGAAGTGAGCATGTCAAACAGCATGTCCTCAGATTCATGGATATCAGCCTGCCTGTACCTCCCAATGGCTGGGATTAATGGCATGAGCTATCATGTGTGGAAATAATTAATTTTTGAAAATGATTGTATGGGCTCTAGTGAGAGACAGCTGAAAGGACTTTTGACAGGTATCATACTGTTTGAATTTTCTAATGTTTATTTTTCTGTATGTTATTCTGTTTTGTTCGTGTGTGTGTGTGTGTGTGTGTGTGTGTGTGTGTGTGTGTGTTGGTTATGTAACACAAGCTTTAAAATGAACAGTAATCGTAATGCCTCTGTGTCCTGAGTTCTGACATTAAAAGAATGTACTACCACAACCACCTTGAAAAATAACTTTTATGGTGCAAGTTCTCCCTCCCTCCCTCCCTCCATCTCGATAGATAGATAGATAGATAGATAGATAGACAGACAGACAGACAGACATCTTTTACAAATATATCTTTAGTCCTTATTTTGTGTGTATGATTGTTTTTCTTTTGTGCATATCTTTATACTCTTTTCATGCATGGTGGCCTGGGAGGCCAGGAGACGGTGTCAGAACAATGAAACTAGAGTTGCAAATAGTAGTGAGCTTCCAGATATTCTGGGAATGGAACTTAAGTATTCTGGAAGAATCTCCAGTGCTCTTAATTGCTAAGGCATTTTCCACCCGAGTTTTCTCTTCTTGATATTGTTTCTTGTCCAATGCAATCTAGTTGGAGGTCAGTCGCAAGTTTCACACTAAAAAGTGGAATTCTCCAGAGGTGAATTAGCTTTACATGGAGATGTGTTCCCTAATTGTTAATCCAATATAGTGTGGTCAGCCCTGAAACCATATACATTCAACCAATAAAAATGAACTCAACAAATTATATTCCTACATCCCAGAATATTTAACCATACATACTTAACAAGGAAGAATTTAGAAATGAAGTATTTGGGAAGGGATAGAGAAATGATAAAAAGGGGAAAGTGATGTAATATCTTGTCATTAAAAGCCTGTTTTCCTGTAATATCCTTTTCCATTGTTTACCTTGAGATAATGTCTACCCTTAAGGTTGATGTGTGTTGGCTTTACAAATAGTGTTTGGACTCTCAGAACCCAAGTCAAAAATGATCAGGAGGGGATGGAGAGATGGGTCAGTGGTTAAGAGCACTGGCTGTTCTTACAGAGGACCCATGTTCAGTTCTCAGCACCTACACTGAGACTCACAACTGTCTATAACTCTAATTTCAGAGGATCCAATGTCCTCTTTTACCTGTGGGCATTATACATGATGCATAGACACACATAGAGGCCAAACAAAGACACACATAAACAAATTATCTGGTGGCACACGCCTTTAATCCCATCAATCAGGAGGCAGAGGCAGGTGGAATTCAAGGCCAGCCTGGTCTACAAAGTGAGTCCAGGACAGCCAAGGCTACACAGACAAGCCCTGTTTCGAAAAACAAAAAAAATAAGAAATCAAATAAAAATAAAAAAGAGAAGGGATGGTGGCCATTTGTAATTCAAGCACTTGGGAGACAGAGACAGGATCCCTCAGCAAGCTGGCTCGCTAGACAAACTGGAGAGCTTCATGTTCAGCAGGAGATGCTGTCTTAGATCAAAGTGGAGCGTAACAGAGGAAGACACTCAGTGTCAGTCTCTGCCCTCCACATGCACATGCACATGAGTGCACCTGCACAAACACTGTGCCATGTGCAGAACATACAAGTACAGCGTGTGTGTGTGTGTGCGCACACACACAAAAAAAACCCCAACAACTTAACATCCCTATTTTATAGGGCCAGGGAAATAGTCCAGCACTTTCTATAGCAGCACCAAGACCTGAGTTTCAGCCCTAGCATCCATGTAAAAGGCAGACATGGTGGCGTGTGCTAGTAACATCAGTGCCAGGGGAGCAGACACAGGAGGGTCCGTAGAGCCCAGTGAATGACTCATTACTTTTTCTTTTTTTTTTAATCTGTATTTGTTTGTTTGTTTTACAAGATAAGGTTTCTCTATGTAGCCCTGGCTCTGTGGACAAACCAGGCCTTGAACTCACAAAGATTCTCCTGCCTCCGTCTCCTAAGTGCTGGGATTAAAAGCATGTACTACCACTGCCCTACTGAGATCTCTTTCAAAAATAAGGTGGACAGTGTCTAGAGAGATGGCTCAGTAGTTAAGAGCACTGGCTGCTTTTGCAGAGGACCAGGGCTTGATTCCCAGTACCCATATGGCAGCTTACTGGCAAAATACCCACAGATATCAAATAAAACAAAGAACAAGAACTAACAAGGGCAAGAACAAAAAAAAAAAGGACAGATCTCAAGGAAAGACATCCTGTACTCTACATGTACATGCATACACACTAGTTAAATTACACACATACATATACACACACACTACCTACAAACAAAAGATTTCACTAGCACACTGATACATGCTGAGAACAGACAATAAATGAAGGCAAATTATACCAAAAGGGTATTAGAAATGTCCCTCTGATGGACAAGTGTCTTCTCCAACTAGGAGTGAACATGGCGAGCATGCTAGCTCTCAACAACTTCCTTCCTTCTCCTGCTTGGCTTTGGCTTTCCTGGAGATGGTATGGTTTGTACCTTCCCCCAATTTTCCCAATTTCAGATCCCTTTCTGCCCGTGAGTGCCTGATGGTGTGTACTGTCATATGGATCACACTTGCTACACTCTGGCCTGAAGGGTGAAGCCCACCCACTTAGCCTCAGAAGAACTCATGCGTCCCTTGAAGGAACGATGCTGGTTCCCACCTCCTGGTCCCTTGTCCAGTACTTCTGGAACACCCTAACCTGTCATGCCTGCCTGGTGGCTGCATCTATAAGTCGCTCCTGCCATGACTTCCTGGATGTCCTAGGGCTGCAGTGGTCCTTTCTCAGAGCTCTTACAGCAGCGCAGGGTATGTAATTTTGTGTCCTGCATCCCTACTGCAGCAGCAGGGGTTGATAGCAAAGGCACACACTAGAACACTGGCTGCTTCAGGTTGCTCAGAGGATTAACAAAAATGATATGCAAATGGTGTTTGGCACATTAAACAAGGCATGAGCTCATCAGTGTATGCTTCTGGGTTCAACTCTTCTGTCTCGGAGCTAGCTGTGCAGGCTTTACATACAGTACACCTGAGTCAATTCCCTGGGGGCATAGAGGGTCATCACTCATAAATAGTGATATTACATTCTACAAGAGGAACTTGAGACATGTTTCTGATCTACCAGTACCTACAAAAGCACAGACACAAAAGACAATGGATCCATATCCTCAGGCTCTAGCAAAGCTGTACTGCATCCACAAAACCTTGAAGCCTTCTAGTACTTTCTATAGGATTCTGTCTATCCCAGGGACCCTTTCTATCCAGATGTGTCCATCTGTACAAAGTCTCCTAGGGAGTGGGAGGAGGTCTTGCAGTTTCCTTTGGGCCACTTGACCTTCAAGTCTTCATGCACTTTTGCTTTCAAATGGATGTGACAAAGTTCTATCCCATGTCCTGGGGGTCTGTGTGGGTCATCAAGATGGCTGGCCAGTAGTTCCCATGTCCCCAGTCCTACCTGGAGGTCCCTGCATGACTACAAATCCCACACAAGAGATCATCTTTTTTCTTCATTCTGTCCGCCCCAATTTAAGCCAGCTTCCTGAAAGATGGCTAAGTCCTTCATACATGGCTACTATCTACTGAGGACAGGAATTACCAGGGCCAATGATGCTACCAACTTTGATAGGTATGGGGGGGGGTCTCTATTGCTAAACCCACTGTTATCTTTTACACTGCTCCCAGGAAACACACAAGGCCACACCCTAACCTAACTGGCTCCCTTGCAGCAGAGTACTACTATTCTAAGGGCTTATCCCCTGCCCCTCCCCCTATTTTCCAGATGGAGAAGTTGAGGCTCTGGGCCAAGATGAGTTTCCCTTTCAAGTCTGTCCAGAGTTTGTTTATAAATACTCTACAAAGAAGCCTGCAGTTTTTATCGGGGCCTTTGAAGGCATACTAAATGCTTGGTTGGGGCTGGCTTTTCTGGATTCTCCTCACACCCTGTAGTCCTACAAACTACAGCCAGTTCTGTGATCATCTCTTCTTTCCGTTCTGTGTTGCCTCAGCTCTGTGCCAGGGCCAAGCCACCTGCGATCCCTTCCAAACCACCACAGTCAACCGCAGGAGCCCAGAGGAAACCCACAGGTGGGACCCCAGGATGGGCGCTGTGGGGCAGAATATGTGGGAACAACCAATACAAAGAACCATGAAAGAGCCAGGATATGAGGGGAGTTTGACTCAATGGCAGATTGGCTGGGGATGGTGCATGTGGGAGGGTATATGTCAAGCAGAGTACTCCTTTCACATTTCCCCCCCCCCCCCGCCCTCTTCAGAACATACTTCCCATTCAGAGAATACTCCTTAAAACAAAGAAGTGTTTGATTTTAGCAGGTCTGACCCAGTCCTAGCAAATCCTAAATTCTAAGAGGAAGCCCTTTTGTGTTTGACCAAACACTGGTGGTGGGGAACAGAACTCACAGGGCTGTCAGAAGCTGACCTTGATGGGCACCTTGGATGGCAGCGCAGACTCTATCATCTCTCTGATGCCAGCAGTTCCCATAGGCTCAGGGATGCTGGTCCTACCAGTCTGGTCAGACTTTAGAACTGGGGCCAGGACCATCTGGAACATCTCACTCCTTCATGGTGTGTGTGTGTGTGTGTGTGTGTGTGTGTCTGTGTGTGTGTCTGTGTGTGTGTCTGTGTGTGTGTCTGTGTGTGTGTGTGTGTGTGTGTGTGTGTGTGTGTGTGTGTAGTGACACTGATTTGGGACTGGGCGCTGGGTCCTTTTGGGACACTGGTGTAGAAAGAATGTCCTTCCTATTAAGAAGAGTAAGGCAGGGAGAGACAGAGAAGGGGAAGAGATCTGCAATTGGTAGATTCTAGGCCCTGACACCCTCTGGAGTCCCACTGTGGTCCCATCTCAAAGAGAATGGGGTGAAAGGGACAGGCTAGCTGCTGGGGACACAGCTGCCACCTCACAATCTTTTGTCTGTTGTCTAAGTTAGGAGGCCTGTTGAGGAAGCTGGGCTGCTGGGATTGAAGGAAAGGTACAGAAATTTTCAGCAGCATATTGTTTGAACATGGGCCTAGGTTGCTGTATGTGTTAGGGGTACATAAGTGACCCTGCTCTGTGTGTGTTTCTCAGTAAGATGAATTGGGAGGGTGTGTCTATTGGGGATGGGATCCAGCATTATCTTTTGGGAAGCCCTGAGTGTTCAGTTCTTCAGGAAGCTGAGATCTAGATGGGTCAAGATCAGTAACAGTGTATGGTCCTCTCAGAAGACTAGCCCTTGAACAGGAGGGGTGCCAAAGGGGGGCAGGCTGAACTGATGTCTGTGGATTCAGTTGAGAATCTTCACATTTAAGAGGCAAAGCGTGGCTTTCGATAGAGTCGGAATTGGAAAGGATGAGGGCACAGGTTAAACACAGAAGACAGGAACCCTAGTGAGAGGGTTAGGGGGATGGAAAGGCAAGGGACGTGAAGATGAGAGGGATCCTGGGCCCAGGACTGTAAACTGGAGAACACTGGAGGGGCGGGGAGGTCTGCAGTGTGGGGAGTGGGGAAGTCCTGAACAGGTTCTTCGTGAGGAGTCCTGGTTAAGATGTACAGGGGTTCTGAGTCTTTAAGGGGCGCTGCGATGAAGAGACATGGGATCCTAGAAGCCCTGGGAGAGATCCTGTGGTGGAGATCCGGAAAGAGGGTGGGCAGAGGCCGGAGTTCCAGGGTTTAGGGCTAGGAATGCCATGTCGAGGCTCCTAGCACGGGTTCTGGAGGCGAGGCAACGCCAGGTCACGCTCCTGGGTCGGCTTCCCCGCGGGCCCCGCAACACTGACGCCCCCAGGAGAAGAGGTTCGGCCCCGGCCCAGGGCCGCCCTACCTGCACCAAGAGCGCCGCCATCGCCGCGCCGAGCCTGGCTGTCCCCACACCGCTCAGCTGATGCCCGGCCGGCTGTCCCCTCAGATCCGCGGCGATCCAGGAAACCTGGCGGCCGGGCCCCTTTTACTCAGCAGCCCTGCCGGGAGCAAAACCGCGGGCTCCGCCACTGCCAATTCACCAGCTGACATAAGCTGCCTGCCTCACCCCCACTCCCACTCCCACCCCGGAGCCCTGGTCAACCAATTCACTGACCCCTCAGGCCCTTGATCCCACCCCCTAGAGAAGAATGACAGGAGACTGACCAATCCACTAGCCAGCCCATGAGTGATACCGGTGGAAGGCGGGTTCTTATGGTATTTGACCAATGGAGTCTTGAGACTGGAAAGTAGGTTTGGCGTCTTAGGGGCTGAATGAAAAGGAGGAGGAATTATGCAAATACATAGGCGGTATCAGACAAAGCGGGCTCCTCATTTGGCTTTTAGAAGGCACGTAACGGGAAAACACATCTTCAGAGCCAGTGTCTGAGTGTTCAGGTTGGCGGGGGGTGGGGGCGGGCGAGAGGGAGGGGCGACCCGGCGGTCCTAGGTCAAGTCTACACCCCCCCCCCGGGTGAATCTGGCATCAAAACTCCTATTGCATCCTCCACCTGCCCTCACCATTACCTCTCCTGGGGAAGGGGGTGGGGCGGGCAAGGGGGAGCGGAAGGGGGTGGCGAGGAAGCGAGAGAGGGTGGCAGGGGAAGCGGGAGGGCGTGGCGGGGTGTGGCAGGGACGTGGAGTGGCGGAGCGGAGCGGGTGTCAGGTCTCCTTTAGGTCCACAGCCATGCACGCAAAAGCTGCTTATAAGTTCTTGAAGAGTGAATGAATGGGCCAATGATTTATTTGCTACCTCCTTGTCCTCCTTGTCCTAATCCTCCTCCTCCCCCCTCCTCTGCCTCTTCCTCCTTTCCGATTTCTTTTTTATTTTTGAGACAGTCTCCTGTCGACCAGAATAACCTCCAGCTTTTCTATGTAGCAGGGCGTGGCTTTGAACTCCAGATCCTCCCACATCCATCTCCCATTCACCACCATGACTGGACCTGAGGAGGATACATTTTCGTTAGCCAGCCTGACTCCATGACAGGCTTCAGATTCATCCTCAGGCTAACCAGGCCTGAGTTTTAGTTTCTCCAGGAAGTGAAACTGCACTTCCTGGAAACAAAAAACAATAAGTCATGGACAACCAATCATCTTCTGCCCCGACACCTGGCCCGAGCCAAAAAATAATGGCTTAGTAACTACCCTGGAAAGCACCTAAGTGCTGAACCAATGCTGAGTGTCTCCGTATGCCTTACCTAGACCATTGCCAGCCAATCACATAAAGGTTACCTAACCACCCTTACAAATTCCCTAACTGTCCTTAAATTAAGCCTGCAAGCTCACTTCAGGGCCGCCATTTTGGGAAGGTGGTGACCACTGCTTGCTGGAAATCTCTGCAGCCAGAGGAGGAGGAGTTATGGCAGTAGCCATGGGGAGTGGGCAAAGGAAGTTGGGGAGGAAGGAGCTGGAGCCGAGGAAAGCTACAAAAGTGCAAGTATCATCGGTGGGAGTAAAACAAAATAGCATAAAGGGTTGAACTGCTCAGATTGTGTTGTAAAGCCTTGTATTAGAAAAGAGTCTCCATTATTTGTGTCATAGCCGGGTTAAGAAATAAGCTAGGAGAAACAAACAGAGTTGTATAAAAATAAATTCAGCCGGGCATGGTGGCGCACGCCTTTAATCCCAGCACTTGGGAGGCAGAGGCAGGCGGATCACTGTGAGTTCGAGGCCAGCCTGGTCTACAAAGCGAGTCCAGGACAGCCAAGGCTACACAGAGAAACCCTGTCTCAAAAAACCAAAAAATAAATAAATAAATAAATAAATAAATAAATAAATAAATTCAACACAAGCTGGCCTCCAACTCACAGTGCCGCCTAGGCTGGCATCAAACTCGGAACTTTCCTACCTCAGCTTCCAAAGTGCAGGGATTCCTGGTTTGTGTTATGGTGCTGAGCTCATGTGTGCGCACTCTTCCTCTGTCTGTATTGCACTCATTCAAATTCTGACGCTGTTAAGAAAATCTAAACTATTGCTAAGAAAAAAAAACTCAGGTGGTAAAAACCTAAGGAGCTCCTCCTCCCGATCACATTCCTGTATTGCTTTCCATCACCACCACTACCCCATTAAAAAAGAAATCTGTTCTACAGGCAGTTTGTGCTCTGGCTTCCTTTGAACTGCTTCAAGATGAATCTCCAACTGAGGTTGTGGTTCAATTGGTAGACTGCCTGCTGTAAGGATATTGCACCACCGCCACCACCACCACCACTACCACCGTCAAGATCAAAGGCCACCACCACAACTGTCACCGATGCCCAGCCTGGGACCACTTCAGCCATCACCACCGCACCACCGCTGCTGCTGCCATCAAGGCGCGCGCACATACACACACACACACACACACACACACACACACACACATTTAGGAATTTCTCCTTGCCTTAACACTACTAACCACCCTCCACCCTTCCCCAAGCTTCGGGGTGCTCACTGCCCTGCCACCCCAGTCCTTCAGCCCAGAGTGCCTAACACTATCACCACTCCCAAGAGCTATGTAGCCCTTAAGCAGCGGGCTTTTAAATTTTAAAGTGGCTGGCAGCCCCTCCTTTCCTCTCCTTCCAGCCCTGGGGAGGTGGAGACAGGAGACAAAATAGCTGCTGCTCCTGGCCAAGCCTCAGTGGGAGCTGTCCAGGGTGACTATTCCTGCCTCAGCAGACTGCTCATTTGAACACTGCACACCTTTCCTGCCTCAGAAAGCCTGCCACCACCATGGGAGCTGTCCATAATAACTACAACCTTTTCTGCTTCAGCCTACTGCCTTCACAACGGACTCTATAAATTGTGGGCACATTGTAAACTTTATTACCCTTCAAGGCAGAAAAGTGGCCTGATCTCTGCCTAAGAAAGCTCCAGCAGCCCAGCCTCCCACCCCCAGACCTCTGTAACTGCCATCTCCAGCGTCTCAGTAGGACTCATCCCAGATTGTGCTAATTTGAGAAGTCTGAACAAAAAGCCACCAATCCCTGAATGTCCCCTAGCCCAGGCTTGAAATCCCACCAATCCACACTCAGGAAATCCCTGACAGAGAAAGCTCCGCTCCTTGAGAAGCCCTGTATAAAAGCTGCGTCTGCTCAGTTCCCTGCTGTCTCCTCCTGCTGTGATTCTTTCACCAGATAAAGCAAGAGGAGAAAGAGGAGGATGAAGAGGACAAGGAAGAAGAGGGAAGAGAAGAATCGAAGAAGGAGCAGGGCTCAGGCTCCAAGGCTCGTCAGTTCTTCCGGGCTTCAGAGCAACCCTTTCCTGGGAGCTGTGTTGTCTCTGCTGAGGAGGCCTCCTCTCAGAGATGTGAGGCTCCTGGGCTCCTGTGCCTCAGGGTACCCTTGGAACACTGTTTTAAAAGAAATTAAAACAATAAAATGACAGCTGGGCATGGTGGTACAAGTCTGTGATCCCAGCACTCTTAGAGACAGAGGCAGGCATAGCTCTGTGAGTTCAAAGCCAGCCTGGTCTACAAAGTGAGTCCAGGACAGCCAACACTACACAGAGAAACCCTGTCTCAAAAAACCAAATAAATAAATAAATAAATAAAATAAGAAAAATTAAGTTGAAACACAAAGTGAGAAACACTTAAAGGAATAGACAATATCCTTAGTAATCAGGGAAATACAAATTATAATTACTTTGAGATTTCATCTTACACCTCTCAGAATGGCTAAGATCAATAAAACAATTGGCAGCTCATGCTGGTGAGGATATGGGGTAAGGGGTACAGTCATTCATTGCTGATGGGATAAGGGGAACACTCACTCATTGCTAGAGGGACTACAAATTTGTGCAGTGACTATGGAAATCAATGTGGTGGTTCCTCAAGAAGCTGGGAATAGATCTACCTCAAGATCTCACTATAGCACTTTTGGATATATACGCAAAGGATACCACACTACAGAGACACTTGCTCATCCACATTAATTACTGCTCTATTCATAATAGCCGGAATTTGGAAACAGCCTAGATGTCCATCAGTAGATGAATGTATAAAGAAAATGTGGCACATTTACACAACAGAATATTACTTGGCCTTTAGAAAAAACAGTCAATAAATTCTTAGGTGGATGGAACTAGAAAAAAAATCATCCTGAGTGAGATAACCAAAATGCCAAAAGACAAATATGGTATGTATTCACTCATAGGTGGATGTTATCTGTTAAGCCTTTGATAAACAGGCTACAATCCATATGAGTGCAGAGGCTAGAAATAGAGTAAGGGGAGAGGGAAGGGTTTCCTGATCAGGGAAGTGGAATATAGTTGTGAAGAGACAGGTATGGGACTAGAGTAGGAGAAAATGTGGAGAGGGAAAGCCACGGAGGGATAAAGGAGGGACAGCTGCCACTAAGGGCCATTTGAGGGGTCATATGGGAACCTACTTCTAGAAGCTACTTAAAATATGTACATATAGGAAAGAAATCTAAATGGAGTCACCCAATAACGAGGGAGACAATGCCCCAACTAGACATCTTAGGACTGGGTTACATCTAGTTGAGTTGTGGGCCAAAAGGACCCCATGGAAATCCCCAAACATCTCATGTGATTGTTAAGGTTGCTTTCCATGAACAGATGGTAAGGCTGTATTGCTGAAGACAACACTCCCAGAACATGGAGAAATTGAGCTGGCACCTAATTAGACTCTTCACCCCTACTGCCTTGTATTCATGGTGCTGCAAGGTACTCTGCATCATACCAGAGGAGAAAGGTAAACACTGACAGAGCTACAAATCCTGTGATCCACATTGATGACCTGCTTGCAAGAGATGCTGGTGCAATGTGGCACCAATATTGTGAGAGTAACCAACTACTCTGACTGGATTTAAGGCCCACTCCATGTAACGGAACCCATTACTGAAATTGGTTGGTTGGCTAAGAACCTAAGACTAGATAGGACTTGGGCGTAGGGGAAAGCCAAGTACTGCTAAAAAAATAAATAAATAAATAAAAATAAAATAATAATAATAAATAAATAAAGCCCCAAAACCCAGCAATACAATGACTCCTAACTACCTTCAGCCTCACTCAGCCATCATCAAAATAGTTTCATTGTGCAGTAGATGGGAATTAACACAGAGTCCCACAACGGGGCAGGATGCAGAGCATGAGAGATCCATCCTAAATAGGATGTCGTCATCAAGCCCCTCCCCCACAAGGCTCAGGGGCATCTGTGAAAGAGGAGGCAGAATGGGCTTGAAAGTCGGAGGAGATGGATGACTCCAAGGAAACTGTCCTCCAGACACAACAGGACTAACACACATATGAATTCACAGAGACTGTGTGGTAGCACACACAGGGCCTGCCCAGCATCAAGCCACAAGAGGTTCCAGTGATGACAAGGGGAAGTGGACAGAGGGTTCCATCCCTAATCCAAGAAGCTTTCTGCAACCGAGACTCACAAAGAAACATTAGTTTTCTCCAGTGGCACCTCACTGGATATATTAACCACACTCAGCTTAAGTCCCACACCCAGTAGTAAGTGGCCAACACAAAATGAGCTCAGTGCTATTTTTGTAGACTTATTTTCTCAAAATGCTTTGTTTCTGTGTTTTTTTACCTGATTGCTTTTGTTGTTTGTAGTTTGTATTGGTATGGGGTGTGTGTGTGTGTGTGTGGTTTGTTTTGTTTTGTTTTGTGTGTGTGTGTGTGTGTGTGTGTGCGAGTTTCTTGGTTTGTGTTTGTTTTTTAAGAGAGAGAGGGTCTAGATCTTGGTGCATAGAGGTGAGAGGAAGCTGAGAGAACTTGGGGCAGGGAAAAAATATAATCAGAATATATTGATTGAAAAAAGTGTAAGGATATGTCCCCTTTATTTCTAGTATTACTGTACCACTCCTGAATCTCTGGGTAAAGTCAACTTGATCATTATGAATGATACCTGATTTTTTTTTTTTAAGGCAGAGAACTCACTACATAGTACTAGCTGTCCTGGAGTTCAAATACATAAAGCAAACTGGCGTTGAACTCACAGAAATCTACCTGTCTCTGTCTTCCAAGTGCCAGGATTATAAGGCTGCCCCAGCACACCCAGCTTAGATGTGTCTTGGTTTTGGTTCATAAGTATTTTGCTAAGATAATTTATGTCTATGTTTGTCAAAGAGCTTGGTTTATGATTGTTATTACATCCTTATTTTTGGTACCAGGATAAAACTAGCTTCATAAAAACAGTTTGGATGACCATCAAGGCTGGCGGACCTAGACCCCAGGGGGGCGGCTCAAAATGTTGTACCAACCAAGGACAATGCATGCAGTAAACCTAAACCACCTGCTCAGATCTAGCCAATGGACACAGTTGTGGGGAGAGTGGGGACTACCTCTGACATGAGCTCTGGTGCTCCCAAATTGATCACTGTCTCTTGGTGGGGAGGCCTGGTGGCACAAATAGGAAGAGGAAGTAGGCTGTCCGGATGAGACCTGATAGGCTGTGGTCATATAGTGGGGGAGGAGGTCCCCTTCTGTCACAGGTCTAGGGGGGAAATAGGGCAAAAGAAGGAGAGAGGGTGGGAATGGGAAGATACAAGTGAGGGGATAACAATCGGGATGTAATCTGAATAAATGATCATTTTAAAAAGATATTAAAAAAACAGTTTGGACTCACAGATTTTCATTTGAGGAGTATTGGGCAAGTTCTTTAAAGATCTAGTAGAATCAGCAGTGAACTCATTTGTGTATCAGAAGCATTCTCTCCATGTAATGTGTGCATGTGTGTGCGTGCACAGCATAGCACATTGTGGGGAACAGAAGGAAACTTGTAACAGAAGGAAACTCTGTCTACTACATGGGTTAAGGGAACCAGACTTAGGTCTTTTGTTTGTTTGTTTGTTTTGTTTTGTTTGAGACAGGGTTTCTCTGTGTAACAGCCCTGGCTGTCCTGGAACTCGCTTTGTAGATCAGGCTGTCCTTGGACTCTCAGAGATCTACCTGCCTCTGCCTCCCTAGTGCTAGGATTAAAGGTGTGCACCACCACCACCCGGCCAAACTTAGGTCTTAAGCCTTGGCAGCAAGCGCCTTTACCAACTGAGCCACATCACTGGCCCAACAGTAAGCATTTCATTCATTAGTTGAACTTTAAAAAAAAAA
>CAJRSG010007283.1:107832-132154 GCA_907169655.1 Acomys percivali
AAAGAAAGAAAGAAAGAAAGAAAGAAAGAAAGAAAGAAAGAAAGAAAACATTGATTTAGAGCCTACTAACATTTGCCTAAAAACCCAAAGCCAGCCTGGGCTACAGGAAAAATTGTCTCAAGCAAAACTAAAATAGAGCGCCCTTCTAAAATAATTGTAACAAACCAAACCAAATTTTAACCAGTAAATAGTTAAATATTAAACCAGGGCCTGGCATTTATCCTTCTGTAAGTGTAAAAGAAATAAGCCTTTCCCTTTATAAGTTGCCTTGGAAATGGTGTTTTATTGAAGCAACAGAAAAGTAGTATTAGGTATATATTATATATAATAAGATATACAATTATATAAAATTTAATATATATGAAAAGGAGCTTATTAGAATGGCTTTACAGGCTGTGATCTAGCTATTGGAACAACGGCTGACTATGAACAGAAAGTCCAAGGATCCAGTCATTATTCAGCCCACAAGCTGGATGTCTCCGCTGGTCTTCGGTAGACAATGGAATCCCAAAGAAGTAGGCTAACGCCAATGGAGGAATGGACTTGCTAGCAAGGTGAGAGCAAGCAGGCAAAGAGCAGAAACTTCCTTCTTCCTTGTCCTGACACAGGCTTCCAGCAGAAGGTGTGCCCCAGGTTAAAGGTCTTCCTGCCTCAAGACCCAGATCAAAGCCCTCTGTCTTCTTACATCAAAAGATCCAGACAGACGTGGATTCACCCACTTCAAACCAATCGAAAAAAAAATCTCTCACAGGTGTGCCCTCCATTTCTGCACTGTACTTCATCCCAGATGTAGTCAAGTTGACAACCAAGAGTAACCATCAGTCTCTGAGGGTGTTTTCAGAGAAGGTTAACTGAGGAGGGACGGTCCTTTTTTAAAGTGGGTGGCACCATCTAAAGGGCTGTACTCAAGCCCCAAATCCAAATGCAAGAAAAGATTAAACAAGCTGAGTACCAGTGTTCAATTCTGTCTGCTCCTTGACCCCAAGCGCAATGTGAGCCGCTGCTGTGCATCTCCATACCACAGTGGGCTGCATCTTCAAACAATGCACCAAAATAAGCCCTCATCTGCTTTGTCAGCTGATTCGTTACAGCAATGAAAAAATAATAATACAGTGTGTGTATCCTAGGGCTTCTGCTGCTGTGATAAAAAACACCATGACCAAAAGCAACACAGGAAAGGGTTTGTCTTAACTACACATCTCTCTGTCACAGTCTATCATGAAAGGAAGTCAGCGCAGGAACCCAATATAGGAAGGAACCTGAAGGCAGGAACTTGTCAAATTAATATTAATACTTAATCATTATTTTAGTGAAATCAGTAATTACTCCCTAACTAGCTTTATACCCAAATAACCACACAGAGAGACCAGGATCTGTTTAATTAGCCTATATAGCACAACACTACACAATAATTATCGCATCTTAAACCTCCATGCTAGTATAGTTTCCTCCCATTCAGATTTCCCACATTATACTTGACTGTAACGCACCTCCTAGGCCCGGGTTCATTTCCATGAATGTTTCCCGGTTTCTCTTCGTGGCTCCATCCTCTCCTTCCTTCTCTTTCTCTTCCCCTCTCTTGATCAGGATGTCCTTCCCTGTTTTTCTCCAGCATTTGACGAATCTGCTTTATTGGCAGCGTAGAGAACAACTGGCAACATGTTTACACAACCTTGAGACAGGAGATTCTTAGACTAAACGTCACGATGTGACGTTCTGAATGAAAGCAGAGAGTCGGGGTGGAGAGATCAGCATTTGAATGAGCAAGGGTAAACTGTGCCCAGCCCACAAGAGCATTATATGCCAACAGGAGCTGTAGTGGAAGCCTTGGAAGAACACTGTCCACTGGCTTGCTCAGCCTGTTTTTTTTTGGGGGGGGGGGCGAGGAGGCAGGGGAGGAAGGAGGGTTTTGAGACGGGGTTTCTCTGTGTAGCCTTGGCTGTCCTGGGCTCACTTTGTAGACCAGGCTGGCCTCGAACTCACAGCGATCCGCCTGCCTCTGCCTCCCGAGTGCTGGGATTAAAGGCGTGCGCCACTACTGAAGGCTTCTGTCTGCTTTCTTATATGCCTCAAGACCATCTTCCCAGCTGTGGTAACATCCACAAAAGGCTAGGCATCCTGCATTAATCACTAATTTAGAAAACATACTACAGGCCAATCTTATGAAGGCATTTTCATTTTCCCCCATTGATTAATCATTTACTTTACATTCAGATCACAACTTCCCCTCCCTCCTCTCCTCCCAGTCCCTCCCTCCTACCTCCCCTTCCCCCATCCCCCCTCCCTTCCACCTCAGAGAAGTGGAGGCCATTGAAGGCATTTTCTAATCATTGGTACTTTCTTCTCAGATAATCCTAACTTCTGTCACGTTGATAAAAATAACAAACAGGGCAATTGACCCTTTGTCAACTTGACACATAAGCAGAGTTATTACTAAACCATGATATTTCCTTTCTCACTTATCTTCAAGATATAATATTAATTATTAATATTAATAATATTAATGTCACAACATAAAATATTTCAGCTTTTAAAATCCCACAGTGAGGCAAGCAGAGTTGACAGCCAAACTCTGTCAATGCAGGCTAAGCAAGTCCTCAATAGTTCCTGTCTCTGTCAGATATATTGGGCCAGAAGGCTGAAGATGATGCTCCAATGTTAGAGAGAGTTTTGGGTGACTGTTCAAGCAGCAAACTGTCTCTGTCATCTTCTCATTTGAGAAGCTGCTAAACTGCACCCCTGTATACTCATGTAATTAATTTTGTTCCTTCTCAAGTCTCTGATGGGGTTGAAAACCAGATAGTTTAGTTTTACAATTAAGCTTAATTGTTTAAGGGTTAAGGTGTTTTGGGGTTTAGATAGAAGTTTTAAGTTGCTAATGACATGATATGATAGATATTGATTTACAATCAAATTTTTAGATGCACCAAGATAGGAAAGATGTTTTCTTCAAGGCTGCTAAATACAACTGGCCAAAACACTAAGAATGTAACATTTATCTAATTCCTGATTATTTCATTGTTCTTCTTGCTGTAGGTAATTTATTGTATATATGTGTGATAATATAAATGTATATGTAAAAAATAAAAAATATTTAATAATAAAAAATAAAATCCCACAGTGTTTTTAAAATTCAAGCACTTTTAAAATGCATCCTTTGCCCAGGGCGGTGGTGGTGGTGGTGGTGACTCATGCCTTTAATCCCAGTACTCAAGAGGCAGAGGCAGTTGGATCTCTAAATTCAGGGCCAGCCTGGTCTACAGAGTGAGTTCCAGGACAGTCAGGGCATAAAGAAACCCTGTCTTGAAAAACAAAACAAAACAGACAAACAAACAAAAAGTTCCAGCCTCTTTAAGACACCCAAAGTCTCTTTCAAAATTATAAGCCTTTCTAACATTCCAAAGTCTCTTAAAAATTGCAGCTAATCTAAAATATTCGACATTAAAATTGCGATTTCTCTAAGATATCTAAGGTTTCATACATAATTGTAGGCTTCTGTATAATTTAAAAATATATATATTCTTTCAACTCCAAAAACAGTAGGCAGCAAGGTGAGAGGTGAACTCTCAGGCAAGTGCAGAGAGAGGGAGTGGTCCTTCATCAAGGAGCTGGTTGTCCTAGGGACAGGCACTCTTTGGTCCTGAGGACAGCGGGGGAAGTAAGGAGTAAGTCAGGAGTTCAGAGGCAGCAGAGCAAACAGAGCAACGGTTTCCTGATGTCTGGCGCCACCCAGAGGACAAAAGGAGATTTTCCTCTGAGATAGAGGCTAAAGGCTCCCTTGGGTTTCTAGACACAAGGGACAATCAGCGCTGAGCCTTTGGCACCAGCAGGGAAAGATGTTTTCAGGTCAGTTTCAGCTTGATTTCTCTATGTCCTGAAAATCAATATACGTTGTACCCTCAGCAAAATGGATTTTACCATCTACTTCACTGTCAGAGTACTTTTTCCTGGCAACAGGGGAAAAAACTAAGATGGACGCTAAAGCAGAATATCATAGCCGCAGTGGCTCATAGGTGCAAAAGTATTTACCACAATTGTGGGTTTTGTAAAGCTGACGCTCAAGATGCAAGCAGATATGGTGAGTGGAGAAGGCTGATTCCTATTTCCTACTGACTTATCTTGTCCCCAAGGGTTGGAAGGGGTGTGAGAATTTTCTGTAATCACTTCTTTTATAATTAACTGATGTCCCTGAAACTGACCAGATTCGTTGGGCCTCCCCAGCCCCAAACATATAAACTGTAAGAACTACTGAATGAAAAAGTAAAAAACCAAAAACTACTGAATGACACTCTCAGACACAGTGAGCAGCCTGAAAGAAACAGAGACCAGCCAACTAGGCCAGAAGAAACAGAGATAAACTGGGCTTCCTAGAAAACTCTCAAATAAGTCAAGCTACCTGAAAGAGGCTCAAATCAATGAGCCATGTGGAAAGGACTCTAACCTGGTAATCTTCCTGCAGTTGGTGTATCGTGGTCCAGATTCTCAGCTTTTGTGAGCAGTCACCCATGCTGGGGTGGGCTTTTGTAATACAGTTGTGTTTGGTTTTTTGGGTTTTTTGTTTGTTTGTTGGTTGGTTTTTTGGTTTTTTTTTGGTTTTCGGTTTTTTTTTTTAACTCATTTCTGCTTCTGTAAATAACCCTTCACCTATATATCAAATGGAATGCCAATAAAACTCTGGTTCACCAAGGTGGTCTTTGGCAGTATCCTTACTTTCGTCTATCATTGTTTTGTTTTCTTTTGTTTTGTTTTTTAATCTGAGGGCATTCGTTCACATCTTCCCTAGGAACAGTGTCTCAAATTGCTCCAGCACACATGATAGGTTTGGCACTGGGGATGGAATGGACAGTTTTGGCATGCAAGACACACACTCTACAAGCTGAACTACATCTTCTGCCAGCCCCAGGCCTGCTTGTTTTTGAAGCGGGGTCTCCTACAGCTCAGTTTCAACTTGAACTTGCTTGTATATCCCAGAAGGAGCTTGAACTCCTGAGCACCCTGCCTCCATCTCTGAGTGCTGGGATTACGAGCATGTGTCACCTCAGCCAGAGAGTCTGTTAATTCTCAGCTAGTTTCCTGGCATGGTAGGTAAAGGAGAAAGTGGAGGATTAATTGAACCCTATTAAAAATCAATAGGTCAACATCCTAACCTCACAGAGCAACGTCATGAAGTGAGGGCTGTAGATAGGCAATTAGATCCCAAGGGCGGAATCCTCACAAGTACAATCAGTGCCCTCATAAAAAGAAATGCAACCTTTTGCCAAGATGGAACCCAAAGTGAAACAGAAGGCTGCTGTCTCTCCCCCAAATGGAAGATGACACAAAATCTCTAGTAGTGAGAGCCAGCAATGGGGCTGAAGAGATGGCTCAGTCAGGAAAGTGTTTGCCACGCACGAAGAGGAGACCCGAGTTCAATTCCAAGCCCACGAGTCGAAGTTATAACCCCGGCAGAGTGGGAGCATGGAGAGGAGGGTTCCTGGGGCATAACGGAGTTTTCTAGCTATCCAGTCTGCCTGTCCTGAGACAGACAATGCTCGAAAGTCATAATAATGAAGTAGAATGCCCGTGAGGAGGCTCCGTGGGTAAAGGCCCTTGCTGCCAAATTTGACAACCGGAGTCCAATTCCTCTTAAGAAAACATGGTGATGTGGAAGCATGGAATAACTTATTTAATATGCTGGAAGAGAAAAATACCAGTCAGTAAAATTGTATTTTTCTACCATGGAAAGAAATATCTTGGGTAATATATATAGATATAGATAGTTATATATATATATGATCCATTAATTTATGGATGGATATCCCATGCCACACAGAATGTGTGGAAGTCAGGGTCAGCTTATGGGAGTGGATTCTCTCCTTACAACATGTAGGTCATAGGGATCAAATTCATATCATCAGTCTTGGCAGCAAGCCCCTTTCCTGTCTAAACTAATTTGCTGATGCCTTTTTAAACTTTTTATCTGACTCGAGTAAAACAGACTTCAGCAGACTCCTAACTGTTCCATTGATGTAAACTGCCCAAAACATGGAAAGTGCCTTTACCTGCTGAGCCATCCAGCCAGCCCCTAGATGAAGTTCTATGAACCACGAGGTTCAATGAAAGAAGCCATGCACAAAACATCACATCTTGTATGAAACTGACACATTATTTTCTGCGGCCTCCAGCTGGAGTGCAGGAAACCCAGGGCTGCTCTAGGGGGGGGCCTCTTCAACAGTGTACCCCACAGATAATACTGCATGACATAATAAACTTCAGAGAGCTAATTGAATCTTCAAGGAGAGCATCCTCACATTACTTGCCTTTCCCATTGCTGCGATAAAATACCCTGACAAAGGCAAGGTAGGGGCAAGGAACAACTCTGGCTCACAGTTCAGTTTGAGGGTACAGCCATTGCGGAGAGGAAGGCGTGACAACAGGGGTCACACTGCACCCACAGTTGGGAAGCTGCGAGAATGATTCTGGCACTCCGTTTGCTTTCTGCTTTTTATTTAGTTCAGGATCTCTGCTGCCCAAGTACGATAGGTCTTTCTACCTTCATTAACCTAATCTCGATAATCCTTCACAGATGTGCCCAGCGGCTGTCAAATTGACACTATTAAGTCTCACCCAGACTCCTTTCCCAGGACATTGCACAGATCCGTCCACCTTTTCTGTCCTGTTTGAGTATCAGTGACACCATTCATCTACTTCCTGCACTGCATCCGTTTATGGTGCTATATAAGTCAAAACAGGGTCTCTCTCCTACAGTCACGGTTTTCTGCATATTTGTGATTTCTGTCTCTGGGAGAGCAGATGGAGCTGCTGGCAACAGCACCCCCTGCTGGCAACAGCACCCCCTGCTGGCCTCAGCTATTCAGAAACCCAAAAGGAAATCTGATAACCCCGAGAGCTTAGTGCATTCAAAGCTCAGAGCTGCAAGCACAAAGGGAGCTATGCTTGACTTTCTTACAATTTTTAAAATTACATATAATCATTTACTCTGTATATGTGCCATAGAAGCCACACAGAGGTCAGAAGATAACCCGAGGGAGTTCATTTTCTCCTTACACCTTGTGGCTCTCGGGAACTGAACTTAGGCCATAAGGTTTGGCAGCAAGCTCCATTATCTGCTGAGCCATCTCACAGACCCTCATGCCACTTTTTATCTGAATACAACAAACTTCAGTGAACTAGTAACAATCTCCTTGATGAAAGTTGTTCAGAATAAGAAGGGGAGAGAGAGAGAGAGAAAGAGAGAGAGAGACAGAGACAGAGAGAGACAGAGAGAGACAGAGAGAAGAGAAGGGGAGGGAGAGGAGGGGAGGAAGGGGTGGGGAGGGGAGAGGGAAGGAGAGGAGAGGAGAGGAGAGGAGAGGAGAGGAGAGGAGAGGAGAAGAGAGGAGAAAAGAAAGAAAGTTAAGTTCCATTTTCTGGTACCTGGGCAGAGGCAGTAATGAAGGGTGATTTGAGATCTTCTTTAAGGATGATGACAAATATCTGCAAATAGCTGCTATTTGTGTGACAGTATGAATGTCCCAGTCTCACTGGATTTTATACTATAAATTATTAAAATACCTAATAAAGGAGAAATAAACATGTTTTTGTTTAGATCCCCAGTGTTGGATGAGGAACAGTCTTGTGAGAGAGCAGGTGATATTTATCCCCTTAGAAGTCACACCACTTTGTTAGGGAGCTTGGCTGTTGCCAGCTGAAAAATATCCTTGAACTAATTCTGAGAAAAGATATAAATGTGAGCCAAAAACAGGCGGTGTGATCTTTGGAGACTTGGGATTGAGTGGCTGGTCATCGCTGGCTTTCGAGATGCTCCTAGAGAGAATCGCTCCAGTGAAGGCTTCTGGGCTCCAGGCTTTGGCTGCTGCTCTGGGCTCCAGCTGAGATTCCGGGTTCCAGTTGCTCCAGGTTCTAGCAGAAGAAATCCTGCTGACAGTGCCAGGAGAGTTGTTCCTGGGAACTAATACCTAGAAGGTTTCATTTTTGTGTTCTTTAATCTTCTTTTCCTCCGGTTTATGCTAGTAAGGTTATAAGGGAGGTATGCTCATTTGATAAGTTCATAATAAAATATGATTGTTAAGAAAATTGAGCCTACAACCTAATGTCACCATTCACTGTGGCACACACCTGTCATCTCAGCGCTTGGGAAGGCAGAGGCAGGTGGATCTCTGTGAGTTTGAGGCCAGCCTGATCTACAAAGAAAGTCTAGGACAGCCAAGGCTACACAGAGAAATCTTGTCTCAAAAAGAAAGAAAAATGAAAAGAAAAAACAACAAACAAACAAACAAAACCTCATGTCAGAATGCCAGCAAGATAGCTCATTGAGAAAAGGTGCTTGTAAGCAAGGCTGACAACTTGAGTTTGATCTCCAGACCCACATGGTGAAAAGAAACAAATACCTCCCACAAGTTGTCCTCTGAACTCCACATGCTTACAGTGGTGTGTGCGCGCACACATACACTGTAGGCTTTGAACTTTTTCAAACCTACTTTACTTGGAGTTGTTTAATGCTTATACCTCCCTCCAACCCACCTTTCCTAGATAGGAAAGAAAAGAGGAACAGGGGAAGTAGACCTTCTTAGACTCAGTTCCTGGGAGCAATTCCACTGGCGCCGTTGGCAGGATTCCAGCAGACCTGTTAAACAGCAAACCAACAACTCAGCAAAGGTGACTGTAACAGCAGTAGCTGGAACCCAGAGCAGCAGCCAGAACCTAGAACCTCAAAGCATCCTCGGGAGTAGTTCTCACTAGGAGTGTCTCAAAGTGGGATGATGAACAGCCAAAGAACGGGAAACAATGCCAAGACCAAAAAGCCTCTTGTTTGTGTGTTTGTGTGTGTGTTTGTGTGTGTGTGTATCCATCCTCTCAGAGTCCATACCAGGATTTTTAAAAAAGATTTCTTTAATGTATATGAGTGCTCCATCTACATGGACACCTGCATGCCAGAAGAGGGCATCAGATCCCAGAATAGATGGTTCCCATGTGGTTTCTGGAATTGAACTTAGGACCTCTGGAAGAGCAGCCAGTGCTCTTAACCTTTGAGCTATCTCTCTCGAGCCCCCATACTGCAATTTTTTCAGTTGGCAAAGACCAAGCCCCCATAAGAGGCAGTTCATCTTCTAGTGGATGAATATCACCTGTTCTCTCATAAGTCTGTTTCCCATCCCACACTTGGGATCAAAACAAAAACATGTTTATATCCACTACACACACACACACACACACACACACACAATTAATCTATAAATGTAATAATAATTGTTAATCAGATGGGGGGCATGAGTGATGTCTCATTAGAGTGACTGCGGCTCTTCCAAAGGAAAAAAGTTTGGTTCCCTGGACCCATATTGGATGACTCAGAACCACATGTAACTTCAGCCCCAAGGGAGCCTATGGCTTCTTCTGGCCCTTACAGGTATGTGCACACATATGCCCACTTACTTACTTACTTATACACACACACACACACACACACACACATACATACATACACATACATACATACATACATATTTTTTAAACTAAGAGGAACACACCTGTGGTTGAAAACTGGGGGTGCAAGATGGTGGCACCAAGTATGCACCATAACTGAACAGCAGGATATCAGTGAGAACAGACAACAGACAGGCCTGAAGTGGACCCCAAAACCCCAAACAGCTCTTTCCCAGGTGAGACGCAAGCCCACAGTGTGGGAAAATCTCAGGCCCAACCCCAGATCATCTGACTAAACCTTAGGGAAAACTCTGGGGCTCCTGCCAGCACAGCCTTCTGACACCCAACAGCTCCAACATCGGGTGCCCTCTATTACTGAGCAGAGACTTTCCAGGTACCTCAGCCTGCGGGAGCCCACCTCAGACCCTCCTGTGAAGTGGTAACCTTCCAGAAAAGAAACACATAGCTCCTACTGCAGGTGCCCACACTCACCACCAGGTGGCAGAGACATTCAGGGTACCACAGTCCTTCCTGTGGAGGACTGGATACCTTCTGATACCCAAGCAGGCAGCTCCAACCTTGGATCTCCAACTCAGTGAGCACAGGGTCTGAGCACACTGACTGAGTACAGTGGCTGTGCAGTGGGACCATAGCAACCCAGGAGCAAGGTAGTCAACTCCAGGTTTCCCCTTCTTGAGAGGAGGTTCCCTGGACTCCTGAGGAGCTGCCCTCAATGGTGAGTGAAGGACACCAGAAACTACCACACAACTTGAGAGACACCCAGACGGCTGGAGGTTGGTGTAAAAACACAATAAACAAAAGCCAAAATAATATGGCATCTCCAGAACCCAGTTATCCCAAAGCAATTGGCCCTGGAAACTAACACAACAACCTCAAATCTTTCATTATGAAGATGATAATGGAGGAAACAAGTACAACGCATAAAGAAGCACAAGACGATACAGCCAAACAGACTGAGGCCCTCAGAGGGGCCGTGACAGAAACCTGTGGAGAGGATATGAAAAAAACCACTGGGTGAAATTCAGGAAAATGAAAACAATTGTGTGAAAGAAATCAATAAAACAGTTCAATATCTGAAGATGAAAAGGGAACAGTAATAAAAGCACAACCAGAGGAAAGCCTGGAGAGAGAGAGAGAGAGAGAGAGAGAGAGAGAGAATTGCAGACGTAAGCACTGCCAACAGAATACAAGAGATAGAGGAAGAATCTCGGGTGTAGAAGATATAATGGAAGAATTTGATGCAGCAGTCAAAGAAAATGTTAAATATAAAAAAAAATTCCTGACACAGAACATCCAAGAAATCAAGGACATCATGAAAAGACGAAACCTAGGGATAATAGGGGATAATAGGAATTGAGGAAAGAGAACATGTCAGACTCCAAGTCCCAGAAAAAAATTTCAACAAAATCATAGGAGAAAATGTCCCCAATCTCAAGAAAGAGATGCCTATAATCATATGAGGCCTATAGAACACCAAATAGATTAGACCAAAAAAAGAAAATCCTCCCATCATATAATAATCAAAGCACTAAATGTACAGGACAAAGAAAAAATATTAAAAGCAGCAAGGGAAAAAGGTCACGCAACATATAATGGCAAACCTATCAAAATCACACCTGACTTCTCAGCAGAAACCGCGAAAGCCAGAAGGGCCTGAGCAGGCATCTTTCAAACCCAAAGAGACCACAGATGCCAGGCCAGACTACTATACTCTGCAAAATTTTCAATCACCATATATGGAAAAAACAAGATATTCCCCAATAGAACCAAATTTAAACATTATCTATGCTCAAACCAAGCACTACAGAAGATACTAGATGGAAAATTCCCACCAGAGGAGGTTAATTACACAACAAAAAATACAGGATATAAATAACTTCACTACAACAAAACCAAAAGCAGGCAAGCACAGAAACACAGTTCTATAACCAACATCAACATAAAGGTTCTAACAGTCACTAGTCACTAATACCTCTCAATATCAATGGTCTCAACACTCCAATAAAAAGACACAGACTAACAGAATGGATGTGTAAACAAGGCTCATTATTCTGTTCCATACAAGAAACACACCTCAGCTACAAAGATAGACATTACCTGAGATTAAAGGGCTGGAAAAAGGTTTTCCAAACAAATAGACCCAAGAAGCAAGTTGGAGTAGCCATTCTAATATCTAATAAAATAGACTTCCAACTAAAATTAATCAAAAGAGATGAGGAAGGACACCTCATATTCGTAAAAAAAAAAAAAAGATTCCAACAAGATAACATCTCAATTCTCAACATATATGCCTCAAATACAAGGTCACCCACATTCATAAAAGGAACATTACTAAAGCTTAAATCACACACTGAACCCCACACATTAATAGTCAGAGACTTCAACACCCCACTCTCACCAATGGACAGATCATCAAGACAGAAACTAAATGGAGAAATAATGAAACTAACAGACATCATCAATCAAATGTACCTAACAGATGTCTACAGAACTTTTCACTCAAACACAAAAGAATATACCTTCTTTTCAGCACCTCACATAACCTTCTCCAAAATTGAGCATATAGTCAGTCACAAATCAAAACTCTACAGATACAAATTTAAATAACCCCCTGTATCTTCTTACTAAGGCTGAACTTCAACAACAATAGAAATAGCAAAAAACCTACACACATATGAAAACTGAACAGTGCTCGACTCAATGACAACTGGGTCAGGGATGAAATAAGAAAGAAATTAAAGACTTCCTAGAATTCAATGAAAATGAAGGCACAACATACACAAACATATGGGACACAATGAAAGCAGTGATAAGAGAAAGGTTCATCACTAGCTGCCTTCATAAAGAGATTGGAAATATCTCATACAAGCAACTTAACAGAACATCTGAAATCCCTAGGGGAAAAAATAAGCAGGCACACCCAGGAGGAGTAGACAGCTGGAAATAATCAAACTCGGGGTGGAAATCAATAAATTAGAAACAAAGAAAACAATTAAAAGAATCAATGTAACCAAGTGCTGATTCTTTGAGAAAATCAACAAGATAGACAAACCCGTAGCCAAACTAACTAAAAGGCAGAGAGACACTATCCAAATTAACAAAATTTGAAGTGAAAAGGGATACATAATGACAGACACTGAGGAAATCCAAAAAATCATTAGGTCTTACTTCAAAAGCCTATACACCACAAAATTTGAAAATCTAAATAATACGGATAATTTGCTTCATAAATACAACTTACCAAAGTTGAATCAAGATGAGGTAAACAAATTAAATAGTCCTATATCCCCTAAGGAAATAGAAGTAGTCAACAAAAATCTCCCAACCAAAAATACCCCAGGATGAGATTGATTCAGCTCAGAATTCTACCATACCTTCAAATAAGAGTTTATACCTCTTGAAACTATTCCACAAAATAGAAACAGATGGATCATTGCCAAATTCATTCTTTAAAGCCACAGTCACCTTGATTCCTAAGCCACACAAACACTCATCAAAGAAAGAGAATTTCAGGTCAATTTCTGCAATGAACATCAATGCAAAAAATACTCAATAAAATACTTGCACACCAAATCTAAGAACACATCAAAAATATCATTCACCATAACCAAGTAGGGTTCAGGGTTCATACCAGGCAAGTAGGGATGGCTCAACATACAAAAATCTATCAATGTAATAGACCATATAAACAAGCTGAAAGAAAAAAAAAATACATGATCATCTCCTTAGATGCTGAAAAAGCATTTGACAAAATCCAACAACCATTCATGTTAAAAGTCTTAGAGAAATCAAGAATACAAGGCACATACCTAAACATAGTAAAGGCAATATACAACAAGCCTATAGCCAACATCAAACTAAATGGAGAGAAACGTAAATCAATTCCACTGAAAACAGGGACATGACAAGGCTCTCCACTATCTCTGTATCTCTTCAATAAAGTACCTGAAGTCCTATCTAGAGCAACAAGAAAACTACAGGATATCAAAGAGATACAAACTGGAAAGGAAGAAGTCCAAGTATCACTATTTGCAGAGGATATGATAGCATACATAAGTGACCCTAAAAATTCTATCAAGGAATTCCTACAGCTGATAAACACATTCAGCTAAGTGGCTGGATAAAAAATCAACTAAAAAACATCAGTAGCTCTCCTGTATACAAATGACAAACAGGCTGAGAAAGAAATTAGGGAAACTACACCCTTCACAGTAGCCACAAATAACATAAAGTAATTAACCAAGCAAGTGAAAGACTTGTATGAAAAACACTTCAAGTCTCTGAAGAAAGACATTGAAGAAAATGATATCAGAAGATGGAAAGATCTCCCATGCTCATGTATTGGGATAATCAACATAGTAAAAATGGCCATCTTACCTAAAGCAATCTACAGCTTCAATGCAATTCCAACCAAATTTTCTACACAATTCTTTATAGACATTGAAATATCAACTCTCAACTTTCTATGGAAAAACAAAAAACTCAGAATAACTAAAACAATCCTGTACAATAAAAGATCTTCCAGAGGAATTTCCATCCCAGATCTCAAGCTGTACTATATAGAGCAACAGTAATAAAAACAGCATGATACTGATGTGAAAATAAGCTAGTTGATAATAGAATTGAATCAAAGACCCAGAAATAAACCCACACATTTATGGCCACTTGATTTTTGACAAAGAAGCCAAATCCATACAATGGGAAAATGATAGCATCTTCAACAAATGGTGCTGGTCTAACTGGATGTCCACACGTAAGAAGTGCAAGTAGATCCATATTTGTCACCCTGAACAAAACTCAAATCCAAGCAAATTAAAGACCTCAACATAAAACCAGACACACTAAATCTCTTAGAAGAAAAAGTTGGGAAGAGTCTTCAACTCTTTGGCACAGGAGACAACTTCCTGAACAGAAACACCAATAGCTCATGTGCTGAGATCAACAATTAATAATACATGGGACCTCTTGAAACTAAAAAGCTTCTATAAGGCAAAGGACACTGTCAACAGAACAAAGCAATAGCTTAGAGACTTGGAAAAGAACTTCACCAACCTTACATTTTACAAAGGGCTAATACCCAAAATATACAAAGAACTCAAGAAATTAAACACTACCAAACCACATAATCCAATTTTAAAATGTGGTACAGAACTAAACAGAGAATTCTCAACAGAGGAATATTGATTGGCCAAGAAACACTTAAAGAAATGTTTAACATCCTTAGTCATCAGAGAAATGCAAATCAAAACAACTCTGAGAGTCTATCTTACACCCGTCAGAATAACTAAGATCAAAAACTCAAATGACAGCACATGGTGGTGAGGATGTGGAGAAAGGAGAACACTCTTCCATTCTGGGGGGAGTGCAAAGTTGTACAACCACTTTGGAAGTCAATCTGGTGCTTTGTCAGAAAATTGGGACCCAGATATGCCACTCCTGGGCATACCAAAAAGATGTTCCACCCTACAACAAGGACATTTGCTCAACTATGTTCATAACAGGTTTATTTATAATAGCCAGAATATGGAATCAACCTAGATATCCCTCATGGGAAGAATGTGTAAAGAAACAGTGGTCCATTTACACAATGGAATACTATTCAGCTATTAAAAACAAGGAAATTCTGAAATTTGCAGGCAAATGGATGGAACTGTAAATGATCATCCAGAGTGAGGTAACCCAGACCCAGAAAGACACCTATGGTATATACTCACTTATAAGTGGATATTAGCCCAACATAGATGTCCTCTGCGAGACTCCACCTACCAGGAGATTGGTACAGATACTGGGACCTGAAACCAGACTCTGGAAGGAGCGCTGAGAATTGAATGGAAGAGTTTGGGGATGGAAGGACGGGGAGCAGTTAGGACCTTCACAGGGAGACCATCAAAGCCAGGGGATCTCTATTCAGGTGGGCCTACACAAACTGATGCACTAATAAAGGACAATGCAAGCAGAAAACCTAGACCCCCTGTTCAGATATAGCCAATGGACTTTTAGCTAATTCTCCATATGGGGGACTGCCTCTGACCCTCTGATGTGCACTCTGGTGTCCATGATTTGAGCACTGGCCCTTAACAGGGCAGCCTTGTAGATACACAGAGGAAGGGAGTACAGGCTATCCTGATGAGACCTGACAGGCTGTGGCCAGACAGTGGGGGAGGAGGACCCCCATCAGAGGTCTAGGGGAGGGGACTAGGACAGGGGAGGGAGGGAAGGTGGGAACAATAAGAGTGAGTGGATAACAATCTGAATGTAATGTGAATAAATTATAATTTTAAAAAATTTTTAAACTGTTTCTGACTGATTTCCAGGAGGTCATATACAATGACATAGGTGACTGGGACATCTTCATTGAAATGTGTTAGGAAGAACTTCAGATATGATTTGAGATTGTTTTAGGGTTTTGTGGGGGGGTTTTGTTTGGTTTGGCTTTTTGTTTGTTCGTTTGTTTGTTTGGGGGTTGTTTTGATAGTTTTTCAAGACAGGATTTTTTTGTGTGTAGCCTTGGCTGTCCTAGACTTACTTTGTAGGCCAGGTTGGTCTTGAACTGAAAACGTTCCACCTGCCTCTTCCTCCTGAGTGCTGGGATTATAGGCATGTGCCACCTAGATACCATTTTAAAGAGGGGTAATATGTGATCAATACCCTAATAAATCATATAACTTGTCTTAGGGATCAGTTGCTGTGATGAAACACCATAATCCAAAGCAACATGGGGAGGAGGGGGTTTATTTCAATTTATAGCTTGTAGATCATTATCCAGGGAATTCAGGGCAGGAATTATCAGGAACCTAAAGCAGAAACTGAAGCAGAAGTAGTAAAAAAAAAAAAAAGGGGGGGGCTCCTTACCAGCTCGCTCCCTGTGGCTTGCTCAGCTTGCTTTCTCTTATATACCAGAGGATCATCTGCCCAGGGTGACACCACCCACAACACTGGGCCTTCCCTCACCAATTACCAATCAACAAAAAGCCCTATAAACTTGGCTACCACTCAATACTATAAAGGCATTTTCTCAATTAAGAGTTCTTCTTCCTAGAGGACCCTAACTTGTATCAAGTGGACATAAATGTTGATGGAAAAATTAGCCAGTGCAAAGACTAGGCTGGGTCTGGATGATGCCACTGGGATGTCATTCTTGCCTCCCTTGCCTCCGTGGTCCATGTGATCTCTATCAAATGAATTCACAGTGAGCATGTTGCAAACAACAGGTAAAGTTCATTATGAACTGCTCTCATGAGATGTGTTTTAGTTTGCTTTCTGTTGGCATGGTAAAACATTATGAGCAGTAGCAACTAGGATAGAGAGGGGTTTATTTGGCTTATACTTCCGGGTCAGAGCCCATCCATCATTGAAGGAAGGTGGGGCAGATGGGTACTTGAAACAAAAACCATGGAAGAAAGCCAATTTCCATATACAACCTAAGCTCATCTTCCCAGGTATGGTGCTGCCCACGGTGGGCTGGGGCTCCCCACAACAATCACCCATCAAGACAACCTCCAAACTCCAATCTGATAAATGAGGTTCTTCAATTGAGGTTTCTACTCTCCAGATGACTGTAAGTGGGGTCAAGTCGACAATAAAAGCAAACCAGCCCAGAGTAAGAGTTAGATTTGAGGCTATGGATGACTGAGCCATGCCCACCTTTCCCACAGCTGCTATAGAGAACGTGGTAATCCTGTCACCAAGAGCCTGTTTGTAAGTCTCTAACCCCATAACAAACTTCCTAGGTGGTGGAATTGCAAGAGAATTCCAGATGCTATTCTCACTTCCGTAAGGGAATTTATAGGCTCATGTGGTTAGGTTCCCATGACATCAAGAGCCTATCTACCTCAGCTGTATATTGAGTACCTCCTAACTGAATGTTCCGCTCTTTCCCCACATCCTCAGAATAGCACCTTCCTTTCCCAGAGTTCCCTTGTTCCCCCTTGACATCCAGGAAGAAGAGACAGCTTGACTACATGAAACCTTTCCCTTGCCATGCTGTGTCTATCTATCTATAATGTTGGGGCCTATGCACTTCACAGAACCCCTACTATTCTGCTACTTTCCCATGACATCACAACACTTCTAATACATCTGTTACCTAAAAACACAATCTACCTCAATGTCCCCCTTGAATCCCAAGGCCAAGATCATTTAATGAGAAATAAAAAAATGTGAAAGAGGCCATCCTGATGACCTACATGCTTAGATATACCTCATAATATTTCTTTTTTGAGGTTTTTTGTTTGTTTGCTTGTTTGGTTTTGGTTTGTTGTAGTGGTGGTGGTGTTAGTGATTGAATGCATGGTCCTGTGCATTCGAGGCAAACACTCTCCCACTGTGCCACTCCCAGCTCAGTAACTGTTAGTTTTTAAGGGTGACCTAACACACAACCTTGGCATCGTTAGCATCATGTTCTAACAAGCTGAGCAAACTGATTTGATCATACTGTTTCCAAGGTCTCTGAAACATAAGTTTCTGCAGTGTTGCTTTCCTGTTCAAGTTATCAACAGGCCAGGGGGAGGCAATAGTATCCTCTGCAGCTAGTGTTGGTTGTTAACGCACTGGAACCTACAATCATTTAGAAAGCTGGGCAAACCAGAGAGCAGCACTTCTTCCATGGTTCCTGAGTCAAGCTCATGCTTTGGCTCCTGTCAATGATGGACTGTGGCCTGTAGTCTGTATTAAGTCCTTCGCTCCTGAAATTGCTTTTGGTCATGGTAATTATCACAACAACAGAAAAGCAGACTAGAACACTCCTGGTAAGTAACTCCAATAAATTCACTGTTCACTAAGCTAGTCTTAGGTAGAATAATTTCTGTGGTGCCCTATCTGGGGTGAAAAAAAATTTGTTTACATCTCTGCAGGAAAAAAAATCACATAACAAGTACAATGGCAAAATCTCCCACTGTTTACCAAGAGCTTTCTCTGTCTTTGGGGGCATAAATTTTTAACACTCTACCTGACATCGTTTACTCTCTATTGCTACAGTGCCTCAAAATCAGAAACAGACAAGAGTTTAGGGACCCACAAACCTGACATTCCCAAGACTCCCAAGAATATGTCAGAACTTTCCAGAATTTCTAAGGATATTTCATTCCTCTGGTTCTCCATGTAAAATCTGTGACTGGAAAAGGTATGTACCAAAGACATATCTGCAAACCTGTGTTTATTGTGGTGCTGTTCACAAAAGCCACTGTATGGGATCAACCTAAGTGCACATCAACAGAAGGATGGAAAAAGAAAATGGTGTGTGTGTGTGTGAGACAGAGAGAGAGAGAGAGAGAGAGAGAGAGAGAGAGAGGGAGGGAGAGTCCTGTTGCAATCAGGAAAATGTATGGAGTCATGAGACATTGTGTTAAGGGTAATTAATCAGCCAAGTGCCACATTTCTTTCTCACATAGAGAACCTAAGAAACAGACTCATGAGCATGGGGAGATGGCCCATTGGTTAAGATCTTGCTGCATAAGTATGCAGACTGGGGGTTCAGATCATCAATGACCTTGGCAGTCTGCCTGTAATTCCAGCCTTGAAAGCAAAGACAAGAACACCCCAGAGCAAGCTGGCTAACTAGCCATATCAGTGAGCTCTGGGTTTGAATGAGAAACCTTGCCTCATATCAGTGAGCTCTGGGTTTGACTAAGAGACCTTGCCTCAGTGAATAAAGTGGAGGAATGATAGAGGGATGATTCCTAACATCAATCTCAGACCTACATACACATATGTAAATGTGCTCCCACACATTCAAAATGTGCATGCACACGCAACACACACACAATTGGAAAAATGACTTGAAAATAGAATAGTAAGTGATAAATATTGGAATATAAAAATATATTGGAATAAATGAGAGATGAGAGTGGGAAAAAAAGGCTGGATTTTATCAGTGTACACTGTACACATATATAGAAATATTGAACCCCATTGATAAGTACAATTAATACATGTTAATTTAAAATGTGTAAGACCTCATTCAGAAGGAGAAGTAAAACAGGCATTAGAGATGGATGGTGGGAGGGAAATGAGGAAGGGAGCAGGGGTAGGATTAGGAACAGGGAGAGTAGGGGAGAAAGGGTCAGGTGGGAGAATGGAAACAGAATTGGGGGCATTTCTGGGACATGCCAGAGACATGGGATAGGAGAAGCCCAGGAAGTCTATGGGAGCCACCCTAGCTGAGAGTCTTAGCAGCAGAGGATACGAAGTCTGAAGTGACCACCTCCTATAGTCAGGCAGGACTTCCAGTGGAGAGACACCAACCAACCCACACAAAACCTTTGACCCAAAATTTGTCCTGCCTACAAGATATGCAAGAACAAAGACAGGGCAAAAAATGAGGGAATGGCCAACCAGACTGGTCCTACTTAAGATCCATCGTATGGGAGAGAACCAATCCCTGACACTATTTGTTACCTGCTTTACTTATAGACAGGAGCCTAGCATAACTCCTCTGAGAGGCTTCACCTAGCAGCTGATGAAAACAGATGCAGCGACACACAGCCAAACTTCAGACAAAGCTCAGGATATCATATGGAAAAGTTGGGAAACAATTAAGGGAGCTGGATGGGCCAAGAACTCCACAAGAATACCTACAGAGTCAGCTAACCTGAGTCCATTGGGGCTTACAGAGACTGAACCACCCACTAAAAAGCATATATGGACTGGTCCTAGGCCCCCTGCGCATATGTAGCAGATATGCAGCATGGTCTTCATGTGGGTTCCCCAGCAACTGGAGTGGGGGACCTCTCTGACTCTGATGCCTCCCTCTGGATTCTGTTCCTCCAACTGGGCTGCCTTGTCTGGCCTCAGTTGGAGAGACTGCACCTAGTTCTACAATGAGTTAATGTGCTTATGTGGATTGGTACCCATGGGGGACCTCCCTCTTCTCTGAGGAGAAGGAGAGGGGAGAATGGGGACAGAGGTGTGTGAGAGGAGACTGTGGGGAAGGAGGGCTGTGATCAGGATGTAAAGTGAATAAATAAAAATTGTCTTAAATGTGTAAATAACTGGGAAGAAGACTCAGCTATTAGGAGTGCTTGCTGCTCTTCCAGAGGACCTAAATTTGGCTCCTAGGACCCATGTTGGACAGTTCACAACCACCAGTTCTAGGGGATTCAATGCCCTCTTCTGGCCTCTGTGGGCACTGCACTCATGTGTGCTTCCACATAATTTAAACTAAAATGAAGGGGATAGAGATAATGGCTCAGGAGTTAAGAGTACTTGCTGCTCTTGCAGAGAAGCTGGGTTGGGCTCCTGATACCTGCACATAAGCTCACAGCCCTCTGTAACCCTAGTTCCAGGAGGTCTGCCAACACCTTCGGGCTTTCAAAGGCCTTGCTGCATATGGTGTACTTATATGTAGTTAAGATATTCATACACATAAAATAATACATTTTAAAACTTGGAATATTTATTGACTTAGTTGACTGAGTGGATAAAATCTTGACACACAAACATAAGGGCTTGAGGCAGACATGGTAATACATGCCTGTCGCTCCAGTACTGCCACAGTGAGATCAGATGGTGGTGATAGGAGAATCCCTGGAGATCAAAAGTCAACTGGTCTGGGGCACACAGTGGCAAAAAAAAGAGGTCTTAAACAAGGTCTTAAACAAACCAAAGGTTGTTTTCTAACCTCAATGTGCACATCATGGTACATGCACACCTACACTCACACACACACACACACACACACACACACACACACACACACAAATTTTTAAAGTATACACACACACACATATATATACATACACACACACACACATATATTATGTGTGGTAGTATATCCCGTTAATCCAAGCACTGGGAATGCAGAAGCAGATGAGCCTCATATGAGTTCCAGATCAGCCTGATCTACATAGAGGATTGTAGGCCGGCCCAGGCTACAGTTTGTTGCTGTTAAATTACCAGTATAGCCTAATAATGTTTATTATTAGGCCAATAATTATTATTATGACAGTATTTTCTAACCCCGCTAGCAATCAGTCAAGACACAGACACCTGTTATATTTTAAAATAGCCTTAGTTAACCTGGGGCAGTGCTGAAATTAATCCCCTAAACTACTTCCTATAGCGGGAAAGGTATGGGATACCTGCCCCAATTCCATGCCATCTGCTTCTATCAACTTTATATCAAGTTACCTCCCATGCCATTATCCCGTATACTTGCTAATGTTCTTCATCTGGGCCAAATCTCTATCCACATTGGCTATGTGTTTCTCCTCTCCCTAACCCATGGCGGCCTTCCTTCTTCCTCTCCTCTCCAGTCTCAGACACCTTGTCTGATTGGTTGATTGATTGATTGATTGATTGATTGATTGATTGAGAATCTACTTCTGGGATGTCAGGGTGATCTGCATGTAACATCTGTCACCCCATTGATCACTAGGGTTGACTCAGCTGATCTGGCTGGTTAGGTGGGTGTCCCCTTCCTCTCTTACTCTTCCGTGTGTGTCCCTCTTGAAGCTGCATTCTCAGTCAAAGAGGATGACCATCCCCAAATAGAGGAGGATCAGTCTTATTCCAGGGTGTAGAAATAGCTGTGCCTCCCTGATAGAACCTCATAACAAGCTCTCAAGAGTCTACTCCTGAGATGAAGGAGAGAGACTGTGAGTACCACAGCTTAGAATTCTGTAGTGCTTGCTCTTTTTTTTGCTTACTGGATTACTGTAAGCTTTTGAGTTATTTCCAGGGTGCTGGAAACTGTTGATTCTGTCAAATCTCAATAGGCTTTTAACTGCTTTTAGGGAAGGGGAAATTTTACTCTGTTACTGTGCTGATGTTTCTTTTTCCATCAAGGTTTAAATTGTCTTTGAATTGGCCAGTAGAAGCTTATCGTGTTTGTTTGTGAAGCTCTTTGACATTCCCTAATGGTTTTCAGTTTTGCTCATCTGGTTTTTCTCCTTCTGCCCCATTTAGATGCCCTAGCTTTATCCCTTACCTTCCCCTTGGGAATTAACTGTTTTCTCAAAGAGGGTTGGGTGCTTTTGCATTGAAAATGGAATTCAGAAACCAAGATCTAGATATCACGGTATGCATTGTTCTTGGAGTATCCTGGCTTCAGATCCTCTCATTAAACAAATTCCCATATATACATTCATGCCAAGATGCATGCGTACATAGAGGCAGATGGGACAGGAGCTGAGAGCTGGTGGGAAACAAAAGGACCTAACTCAAAACTTCATGAGTAGTGAGTGAGTGGTTCTCAATCGTATGTCATAACCCATTTGGGGCTAGAGTGACCCTTTCACAGGGGTGACCTACGACCATAAGAATACACAGATATTTATATTACAATTCATAGCAGTAGCAACATTAAAGCTATGAAGTAACAACAGAAGTGATTCATGGTTGGGATCACCACAACATGAAGAACTCTATTAAAGTGTTGCAGCATTAGGGTTGGGAACGACTGTACTAGAGTCTTTTGAAACCTCAAAGCCAGTCTCCAGTGACACCTCCTCCAACAAGGTCACACTTCCAATCCCTCTCCACAGTTCCACCAACTAGAGACCACATATTCAAATATGGACACTCATACCCGACACAGATACACAGAGTGTGTTTGTGCACTTCAGATCTTATCACCGCACATATAAGCACAGATACACTTATACACATAATCATACACACATTCACATAGACTCGCCATAAACCTGCCTATAAGTTTATACATTCAAATGTAAATATGCACACCATATTTACACAGATGTGCTATGTTAGTTACCTATCATGTTTCTGTGACCAAATACATTGATTAAGAGGGGGTTTATTTCAGCTCATGGTTTGGGACACAGTCCATCAGCACAAGGATATCCAGGTCAGTTCCGTAAGTGGTGGCAGTCACTGTCACTGGTCACATTGCAATCAGAGACAAGAAGCACACACAGGAGGATGGAAGCAAGGCTAGGTGACAACCTCCAGGTCTGAACCTAGTGTTACACTTCCATCAGTCACAACTTAAAGGCTCCACATGCTCCAAAAATGCAATGAAACCATACCATAGAAGAAGATAGCTCAGTGGGTGAAGGCAATTGCCACCAATTCTGGTGTCCTTTGTCTGAGATGGTGTCTCACTGTGTAGCCCTGGCTGACCTGGAACTCGTAGATATCCACCTGTCTCTGTCTTCCAAGTTCTGGGATTAAAAGTATGAGAGTGTGTAGTCCAAGGGATACGTCCCATGAAAAACTTTACTTACCAAGAAAGTGGGTCAGAGGAGAGGACATCCTATTGAGACTTTAGGCGAGAGTAGCTTGGAAGAATGGGGAAATAGTAGGATCCACAGGGTCCTGGAAACCTACAAGAAGAACTTTATGACAGGCAGATCTGGGTCCTGGGGTCCTCCTCAAACTAAGGCACCAGCCAAGGAGAATATAGGCAGTAAACTTCGAACCCCTACCAAGACCTAGCCGACGAACAGGATATTCTCCACCGGTGAGTGGAGAGTGAGATCTGACTCTCACACAAACTCTGGTGCCCCTTTTCTGATCACGTCCCCTGGATGGGGAGGCCTGGTGGCACTCAGAGAAAGGATAGCAAGTTACTAAGAAGAGACTTGATATTCAAAGAGCATATATAGGGGGAGGAGGTCTCCCTCAATCACAGACATAGGGGAGGGGAGAAGGGGGTAAGTGGGAGGGAGGGAGGAATGGGAGGAAACAGGGGAAGGGCTAACAACCGAGATGTAATATGAATAAATTAATTTTAAAAATAAATAAAAATAAAAATGAAAAAAAACAAAACAAAACAAAACAAAAAAAGTATGCCAGTGTGTACCACAACACCAGGCAACGACCTTTGAACCCACTTGGTGGAAGGAGAGAACTGACTTCTCAAGTTGTCCTCTGAGCGCATGGACACTATGGCATGTGAATACACAGAGAGATGGGGGGG
>CAJRSG010007283.1:152480-228499 GCA_907169655.1 Acomys percivali
TATATATATATATATATATATATATATATATATATATATATATATATCATCCTCAAATAGTGATACTTTGACTCCTTTCCTATTTGTATCCCCTTGATTTCCTTTAGTTGTCTTATTACTCTATCTAGGACTTTAAGTACCATATTGAAGAGATATGAAGATAGTGGACAGCCTTGTCTTATCCCTGATTTCAGTGGAATAGATTTAAGTTTCTCTCCATTTAGTTTGATGTTGTCACTTGGCTTGCTGTATATTGCCTTTATTATGTTTAGGTATGTGCCTTGTATCCCTGGTTTCTCCAAGACTTTTAAACATGAATGGGTGTTGGATTTTGTTATCTAAGGAGATGATCATGTGGGTTTTTTTTTCTTTCCGTTGTTTATATATTGTATTCCATTGATGGAATTCAGTATATTGAACCACCCCTGCATGACTGTTATGAAGACTACTTAGTCATGGTGAATTATATTTTTTATGTTTTCTTGGATTCGGTTTGCCAGTATTTTATTGAGTATTTTTGCATCTATATTCATAGGAGAAATTAGTCTGAAATTCTCTTTGTTGGGTTTTTGTATGCCTTAGGTATCAAGGTGACTCTGGCCTCATAGAATGAGTTTGGTTGTTGATGTACCTTTTATTCTTCCTCCATTAGTCAACACAATAAATTGCTATGTCAGTAGTTTTCTTTAACCAACTAGTTCCCAAAGGACAGACACAGAGCCTATGGTTTATTTTTAAGCTGCAAGCACTATGCTGGGCAGGATCTGAGCTACTCTAATTCTAATATCCTTTAAGCCCACATGTAAACCAGTATCTTGCCAGTCTGATGAATCTCAGGGTGGATTCTCTTCCCTCAGTCTCTTTTTGCAGCCATCTGCCATCCTCCTTGTACTCCCGCCCCCCCCAAAAAAAAACTCCTCCCTTCTGCTTCCTGGCCTTCTTCTCAGCTGATTGGCCAGACAGCTCTTTATTGGCAACTGCTACACCCACTCAAGGCATTTCTTCACATTTGGTAATGTTTCTTCTGATTCCATTTTGTAAAATATTTTCAAGAGAACTGGTATTAGTTCTTCTTTGAAGGTCTGTTAGAATCCTGTGCTGAATCCATCTGGCCATGTGTTTGTTTGTTTGTTTTTATGAGAGACTTTTGATAACTGTTTCTATTTCCATAGGAGATATAGGACTATTTAATTTGTTTGCCTAATTTTGATTCAATTTTGGTAGTTGGTGTCTATCAAGAAAATTGTCCCATTCCATTTAGATTTTCAAATTTTTTGGAATATAAGCCTTTGAAGTAAGACCTAGTGATTCTTTGGATTTCCTCAGTATTTGTCATTATATATCCCTTTTCATTTCTGATTTTGTTGATTTGAATACTCTCCTTCCGCCTTTTGGTTAGTTTGGCTAAGGGTTTGTCTATCTTGTTGATTTCCTCAAAGAACCAGCTCTTGGTTTCATTTATTCTTTAAATTGTTTTCTTTTTTTTCTAATTTATTGATTTCCACCCTGAGTTTGATTATTTCCAGCCATCTACTCCTCTTTGGTGTGTCTGCCTCTATTCTAGAGCTTTCAGGTGTGCTGTTAAGTTGCTAATATGGAATCTCTCCAATTCCTTATAAAGGCACTTAGTGTTTTGAACTTTCCTCTTAGTACTGCTTTCATTGTGTCCCATAAATTTGGGTATGTTGTGCTTTCATTATCATTGGATTCTAGGAAGTTTTTAATTTTTTTTATTTCCTTTACCCAATGGTCATTGAGTAAGGGGTTGTTCAGTTTCCATGAGCTTGGAGGTTTTCTGTTCTTTCTATAGTTGTTGAGTTCCAGCTTAAATCCATGGTGGTCTGATAGGATGCAAGAGATTATTTCAATATTCTTGTATCTGTTGAGGTTTGCTTTGTGACCAAGTATATGGTCAATTTTGGAGAAGGTTCTGTGAGGTGCTGAGAAGAATGTATATTCTTTTGTGTTTGGGTGGAATGTTCTATAGATATTGGTTAGGTCCATTTGATTCATGACATCTATTAGTTTCATTATTTCTCCATTTAGTTTCTGTCTTGATAATCTATCTATTGGGGAGAGTGGGGTGTTGAAGTCTCCCACTATTAATGTGTGGGGTTTGATGTGTGATTTAAGCTTTAGCAATGTCTCTTTTATGAATGTGGGTGTTCCTATATTTGGGGCATGGATTTTCAAATTTGAGAAGTCCTCTTAGTGTATTTTTCCTTTGATGAGTTGGAAGTGTCCTTCCTCATCTCTTTTGATTAGTTTTAGTTGAAAGTTGGTTTTATTAGATACTAGAATGGCTAGTCCAGCTTGCTTCTTGGGTCCATTTGCTTGGAATACCATTTTCCAGCCCTTTGCTCTAAGGTAATATTTATCTTTATTGCTGAGGTGTGTTTCTTGTATGCAGCAGAATGATGGATCCTGTTTTCACATCTATTCTGTTAGTCTGTGTCTTTTTATTGGGGAGTCGAGGCTACTGATGCTGAGAGATATTAATGACCAGTGGTTATGGATTCCTATTTTTTTAATGTTGGTAGTGGTAGTGTGTGTGCGTGTGTGTGTGCGCGCGCGTACTTCCTTTGTTTTGGCTCTGTGGGTGTGTAGTTATTTATTGCTTTTGTTTTCCTCTGTAGAGTTACTCTCCTTGGGTTAGAGGTTTCCTCCTAGTATCTTCTGTAGGGCTGAATTTATGGCTAGGTACTGATTAAACTTGGTTCTGTCATGGAATATCTTGTTCTTGCCATCTATGGTGATTGAAAGTTTTGCTGGGTATAGTAGTCTGGGTTGGCATCTGTGGTCTCTTAGTGTCTGCATGACATCTATCTGGACCCTACTGGATTTCATAGTCTCTGTTGAGAAGTCAGGTGTAATTCTGATAGGTTTGCCTTTATATGTGACTTGGCCTTTTTCTCTTGCAGCTTTTAATATTCTTTCTTTGTTCTATACCTTAAGTGCTTTGATTATTATTATATGGTAGGAGGATTTTCTTTTATGGTCCAATCTATTTGGAGTTCTATAAGCTTCTTATATATTTATGGGCATTTCTTTCTTTGGGTTAGGGAAGTTTTCTTCTATTGTTTTGTTGAAAATATTTTCTGGGTCATGCAACTGGGAGTCTTCTTTTTCTTCTATCCCTATGATTCTTAGGTTTGGTCTTTTCATAATGTCCCAGATTTCTTCTCTGTTGAGAATTCTATGTTTAGCTCTGTACCACATTTTTAATTGAATTATTTGGTTTGGTGGTGTTTAATTTCCTGAGTTCTTTATATATTTTAGATATTAGTCCTTTGTCAAATGTAGGGTGGGTGAAGCTCTTTTACCAGCCCATTTTGTTCTGTTGACTGTGGCCTATACATTATAGAAGCTTTTCAGTTTCGTGAGGTCTCATTTATTAATTGATCTTAGAGCCTGAGCTGTTGGTGCTCTCTTCAGAAACTTGTCCTCTTTGCCAATGAGTTCAAGGCTCTTCCCCACTTCTTCTTCTAAGAGATTTAATGTGTCTGATTTTATGCTGAGATGTTTAAACCACTTGGACTTGTGTTTTGTGCAGGGTGATAAATGTGGGTGGGTTTTTGTTTGTTTGTTTGTTTGTTTGTTTGTTTTTGCATTTTTCTACATGTGGACTTCTGGTTAGACCAGCACCATTTGTTGAAGATGCTATCTTTTTTTGCACTGTATGGATAAGGTGTCTTTGTCAAAAACCAAGTGTCTATAGGTGTGTTTATTTCTGGGTCTTTGATTTAATTCTATTGACCATCTAGCCCATGCCATTTTAATTACTATTACTCTATAGTACAGCTTGAGATCAGGGATGGAGATTCCTCTGGAAGATCTTTTATTGTACAAGATTTTTTTCAGCTATTCTGGCCTGTTTTCCCATATGAAGTTGAGAATTGATCTTACAAGGTTTATAAAAAATTGCGTTGGAATCTTGATGGAAATTGCATTGAATCTATAGGTTGTTTTTGGTAAGATGACCATTTTTTAAAATTTTGATCCTCCCAACCCACAAACATGGGAGATCTTTCCAACTTCTGGTATCTTCTTCAATTTCCCTCTTCAGAGACTTGAAGGTTTTTTCATACAAGTCTTTTACTTGCTTGGTTAGAGCTACACCAAGATACTTTATATTATGTGTGGCTATTGTGAAGGATGTAGTTTCCGTAATTTCTTACCCAGCCCATTTGTCATTTGTATACAAGAGGTCTACTGGCTTTTTGTTTGTTTGTTTGTTTGTTTTTATAGACCAAGCCTTGACTTTCATTACTTTAAAAAGCTACATATTTATTTTGCTTTCTGACTCTGTGCTTGTGCCTTCAACATTTTCACAACGATTTTCTGCTCCTCAATAAGGAAAGCCCACTTGATCCTGTCTTTGACACACTTGGCACACATGGAGCCACGCTAGGCCCTGCTGACATGATTCTTTGTCTTGGACAGTCTCATCAGGACTTTAGACCTCACAGCACGAACCCCTCACAGTCTGTCTGGGCACACACCACATGCAGATTTAGGTGTTCTCCCACCCTCTTGGTGTACAGGTAAACAATTCTGTTGCCAGGGGTTTGAGACAGCCTAGTTTTGTTAGAGGCTGTATTGTAGGAGATCCTACGATGGTATGTGAAACGCTGGACCATTTTGAGTGCCTCTAAGCACCGCCCCAGGAAGAGCAGACTACTGGTTTTTTTAGTTAACCTTATATCCAGCATCTTTGCAGAAGGTGTTTATCAGCTATAGGGGTTCTCTGGTGGAATTTTCAGAATCACTTATGTACAATATCATATCATCTACGAATAGCGGTACTTTGACTTCCTCAATTTCTATGTGGATTCCCTTGATCTACTTGTGTTGCCTTATTGCTCTAGCTAGAACTTCAAGCACTATATTGGAGAGATAATGCAGAGAGTGGGCAGCTTTGTCTAGACCCTGGTTTTAGTTCAGTTTCTTAGAGTTTCTCCCCAATTAATTTGATGTTGCCTATTGGCTTGCTGTATATAGCCATTATGCTTATATATGTGCCTTATATCCCTGATGTCTCCAACACTTTAAACACACTTGGGTGTTGGATTCTGTCAAGTGTTTTTTCAGCATCTAAAATGATCGTGTAGTTTTTTTCTTTCAGTATGTTTATATGATGGATTTCCATATATTGAACTATCCATGCAGGCCTAGGATGAAGCCTACTTGGTCACAGTGAATGACATTTTTGATGTGTTCTTGGATTTAGTTTGCCAGTATTTTATTATTTTTGCATCAATGTTCATAAGAGAAATTGGTCTGAAATTCTCTTTGTTGGTTCTTTGTGTAGTTTAGGTATCAAGATGACTGTGGCCTCATAGAATGAGTTTAGTAATGTTCCTTCCATTTCTATTTTGTGGAATACTTTGTAGAATATTGGTATTGGGTCTCCTTTGAAGGTCTGTTAGAATTCTGTGCTGAATCCATCTGGCCCTGGGCTTTTTTTTAGTTTGGGAGATTTTGATGACTGCTTCTATTTCTGTAGGAGATATAGGATTATTTAATTTGTTTACCTGATCTTGATTCAATGTTGGTAAGTGGAATATATACAGAATATTGTCTATTTCATTTAGTTTTCAAATTTTGTGGCAATTAGGCTTTTGAAATAAGACCTTATGATTCTTTAGATTTCCTCACTGTCTGTTGTTACATCACCTTTTTCACTCTGATTTTGGTGATTTAGATAATGTCTCTCTGCCTTTTAGTTAGTATGACAAACTGTTTGTCTATCTTATTGATTTTCTCAAAGAACTAGCTTTTGGTTTTGTTGATTCTTTGAATTGTTCTCTTTGTTTCTAATTTATTAATTTCAGTCCTGAGTCTGATTATTTTCAGCCATCTTCTCCCCTTCGGTGTTTCTGCTTCATTTTTCTAGAGCTTTTAGATGTGCTGTTAAGTTCCTTGTATGAGATGTTTCCAATCTCTTTATGAAAGTACTTAGTGCTATGAACTTTCTTCTTAGCACTACTTTCATTGTGTCCCATAAACTTGAGTATATTGTACCTTCATTTTCATTGAATTTTATGAAGTCCCTAATTTCTTTCTTTATTTCTTCTCTGACCTAATTATCATTCAGTAGAGAGTTGTTCAGTTTCCAAGTGAGTGTAGGCTTTTTGTTATTTCTGTTATTATTGAGGTCCAACATTAGTCCATGGCTCTGATAGGATGCAGGGTATTATTTCAATCTTCTTATATGTATTTAGGCTTACTTTGTGACCTGCTATATGGCCAGTTTTGGAGAAGGTTCCATGAGGTGCTGAGAAAAAGGTATAATCTTTTGTGTTTGGGTGAAAAGCTCTGTAGCTATCTGTTAGGAACAGGAGGAAGCGGCTAGAGAGTGGTTCTGTGGCTAAGAGCACTCACAAAAGACTCAGATTCAGTTCCCAGCATCCATATGGCAACTGAAAACTATCCTGAATTCCAATTCCAGAGGACCCACTGCTCTCTTCTGTCTCTGCGGGCACCAGGTATGCACACAGTATACATACATACAAGTAAATGGAACTCACATACATATAATAAAACTAAATCTTTAAGAAAGAAAAAAGTGAAAAGAAAAGTGCAAATTCAGGTGGTGCACATTTTTAATTCCAATACCTGGGGCAGAAGGCTGAGGTCTGTAAGTTCAAGGTCAGGTTTGTCTGCATAGTGAGTTCCAGATCCGCCAAGGCTACATAATGAGAGAGAGAAAGAGAGACACAGAGACACAGAGAGACAGAGACAGAGATAGACAGAGACAGAGAAACCCAAAGTCAGTAAAAGAAAAGAGAAGAACAACAAATGCTATATGTATAAGGAGAAAAGGGATACTTATATATGGTGGTGGGATGTGAAAAAAATCTGAGAACCATGGAAATCAGTATGGAGGTTCCTAAAAATGGAGAGAGAGAGAGAGAGAGAGAGAGAGAGAGAGAGAGAAGAGAAGAGAGAGAGAGAGAGATATGGAGGGAAGACCTATTATATAACCTGTGCCACTCCTGGGTGTTTATCAAGAAAACTCAAAATCACTCTATCACAGACATGCCTGGCAAATATCAATGTTTACTCTAGCACAATTCACAACAGCTAAGTTATGGAACCAATCTGTACAATGGAATTTTATTCAGCTATTTAAAAAATTTATTGTTTATAGGGAAAAGTATACAACCTAAAATAATCATAAAAAGTGAATTAGACAAATATAGACAATAACATGTTTTATATTATTTGTGGGTCCTAGATTTTATGTAGATGCATAAAATCATGTATGGATATATATTATTCAGGATCCTTTACAGAACATAACTGATAAAATGAATATTTAGTAAAAGGGTACTGGGACTAGAGAAACTACTCAATAACTAAGAATCGCTAGCTGTTCTTGCAGAGGACCCAAGTTTGCTTCCCAGCACCCACATGGCAGCTCACAACCACCTGTAACCCTAGCTCCAGGGCATCTGAAGTACACTCTGGCCTCTGTGGGCACTAGGCATGCACATGGCCTACAGTCACACAGACACATACACATGAATGAAAAGCAAAGGCATAAATAACTTATTAAGGAGGATTACTAGGTGGCTTACATGAGACAGTGTGGGTGGTCCAATAATAACTATAGCAATGTTAGTTAAGGCGGTGGGCAAATTAGCAACTACTATCACTGGGTTCTCTCGTGCCTTGCAACTGGAGGAGTTTTTATGTTTTTGCTTTGTAGTCTTCATATATCCCATTTTGAAAACGATTTGCAGGGGGGACCTGAAAACTCAGAAGGTTCACCCAACTCTTGTGTTAGGAAGGATTACAAAGTTGGCTGTGCAGCTAGAGAGTTTGCAGACAGAGGTTGAAGTTCTTGGAAAGCAAAAAGAGGCAGTGGGAGGAGAGCAACGGTGTTCAGGCTTGGTGTAGGACCCAGGGAATTCCCCGGATGATGAAAGAGGGAAACAAAGTAGGCTGGAAGGCAGGCTGCTGCCCCACCCTGCTCCACCAACTTTCACTTCCAGGTGCCCAGAGCAAGGGGCCTGGAAGATCAGTAGGCTGTTACGGAAAAGGGGGTTAGTACTGAGCCAAGTGAGATTTCAGAAGTTTTGTCTAGGGCTATACAGGCACTATTGGCCTTCCCAGTCTTTGTGCAGTATATGCTTGCTAATTAATGATGGTGGTCATGCTTATAATGAATTGACATGTCATCCAATAGAAATACTAGATCTAAATCTTTTTTTTAAAGTTGTTGTATGGCTTGCATTCATTAAAGAAATATTAAGTAACTGGGCTATGCAGAATAGTTAGTCCCCACGGTTGTAGAAGATTGGTGTCAGCTGTACTAGAAGCTGGCCAACAACTACAGTACTTGTCATGGTGGAGGCATGTAGCCATAAAAATAGAGTAACATAATATAGCAAAGGAGATTAATGTTGTTAAAGAGCAACATTGGTGAAAGGTTGGTGAAGGGCATTATGCTGACCTACAAGAGCAAACCCAATCTGATGATGTCATAGTTGAACAATGTCATGGTGCAGCTTTAAAAGTTTGGGATATAGTTGAGGAGCTGCGGGGGGGAGGAATCCATGTGATTTACTAAAAGGCCCTGCAGAAGCCTTTACTGACTTCTTACAAAGATTGGATTCAACTGTAAATAGAGCCATATCAGACCCTGAAACCAGTTGTTGATAGAGGTCTTGGCATTTGAAAGTTTAAACACTGAATGTGAGAGAGCAATTAGACCACTAAAAGCACAAGGAGCCCCCAATAGACCAACGGATAAGAGAGATAACTGGTATTAGCTCTCAGATACATCATGCCAATATCGTAGGACAAGCCATAGCTAGAAGTCTCAGGACTCAAAATGCCTGGTGCTTTAATTGTAGTTAATTTGGCCATTTCCAAAGAACTTGTAAGGCTAGAAGCTTCAGAGCTCAAAATAGCAGGTGCTTTGATGCTGGAGAAAGTGATATTCATATAAGAGAACAAGCAGTTTCTGGCTGCAATGGAACACACAGGCAGAGAACCTTTGGATCTGGCCACAAATACATTTCTTTCACTATCCTCAAAAGTTAAATGTTACAAGTTAACCACTAGTGTTTATGGTCCTTTACCTTCAGGAATCTTAGGAAGTGGATTAACTTCTCAAAGATTTATTGTGAATCCAGGTATCATAGATGGGGATTACAAGGAAGAATTAAAATCATGAAAAAGAGATGCAAACTAAAGCAGGAGATAGAATTGCTCAGCTGTTACTGTTTCCTCACAACAAGGGCAAGACCACTCCAGTATAAATAACAGGGGTTTTGGTGAGTACTGGAAAATGTGGGTTCTGGAAAACAGTGGTTAATGATCAAAGACCCAAATTAATGGCAGAAATGAATGGTGTTGCAATAGAAGGTTTGGTAGATACAAGAGCTGACATTAGTATACTTTGCCAAAAGTCTTAGAATCCAGATTGGCCACTTCAGAAGGTTTACACAAAATTTATAGGAATTGGTAAAGTATCATGAATAAAACAAAGTATCCAATGTATTAACTCTGTATGACAAGAAAAACAAACAGGGAAGTTGAGACTTTATGTGGCTGACATACCTATACATTTATGGGGAAAGGGTCTTTTACAACACTGGGGTACTCTAATATTCCTGCAATCACAGAGAGAGACAATGATGAAATTAGGGGTGGAATTATAGATGTTTCTGGAAAAGGTATTCATACGTATAATCAAGAACACTCACAAGCCATGACCACTGTTAAAAACACAGGACATCACAGGGGCTGAGTTTCCAAATTTATATAAAGACACACTGCTGACATACCAACAGCCTTGCCCCTAAAATGGTTATCAGATAGGCCTGTGCAGCAAGAGCAGTGGCCCATAACAAAAGAAAAGTTGCAGGCACTTGAACAACTGGCACCACAGCAGCTGGAGGCTCAACATATAAAATAGTCCACCAGCCCATGGAATTCCCCTGTGTTGTTATAAAAAAGAAATCAGGAAAATAATAACAGATTTAGAACAGTGAAAAGAGTAATTCAACCAATGGGCCCTTTACATCCTGGACTTTATTAACCTTCTTTGTTGCCAGGATCATAGCCTACAATAATAATTGACTTGAAATTTTTCTTTTTCACAAAACCCTTGTATGAGCAAGATAGGGAAAGGTTTGCTTTGTCAGTATCTACTCTGAACAACAGTGGTCCAATAAAAAGATACCATTGGAAGGCACTTCCACAGGGAATGGTAAATACTCCAACTTTATGCCAATACTTTGTGTGACAAACATTAGAAACCAGTCAGAGGCAATTTCCTCAATCTATCATTTACTATTACATGGATATTTTGTTGGTTGATTCTAACTCAGGTTCTTTAGAAAAAAAATGCTTAAGGAAACACAAAGAATTCTGCCATGCTCGGGGTACAGATGGCTCCAGAAAAAATACGAACAGGAGATTCACTTAGTTATTTGGGTTATAAAAATCAGTCAACAAAAAGTTTGACCACAAAAGGTACAGATCTGTAGGGGCCAGTTGCAAACTCTTAACAATTTTCAAAAACTAATGAGAGAGATTAACTAGCTGAGGCCTACAATTGGATTAAGTATTTATAAGTTAAGTAATTGGTTTCAAACATTACAAAGAGATTCAGATTTAAGCAATCCAAGATGTCTAAAAAGAGTTAACTCTTGTAGAACAAAGATTGCAAGAGGCATATGTAGATCAAATTGATCCTAAACTTGATTGTATTTTGGTCATTTTGCTTTCAACTCATCCCCCTATGGGGCTCATTATGCAAAGGGAAGATAAAAATTATGGGATGGATTTTCTTAGCACATAAACAAAGTTAAAAAATTGAAGACATGGGGCTGGAGAGATGGCTCAGTGGTTAAGAGCACTGACTGCTCTTTCAGACGTCATGAGTTCAATTTCCAGCAACCACATGGTGGCTTACAACCATCCACAATGAGATCTGGTGCCCTCTTCTGGCATGCAGTACATGCATGCAGAATACTGTATACATAATAAATAAATAAATATTTTTAAAAAATTTGAAGACATATATAGAGATGTGTTAATTAATTATAAAAGGGAGATTAAGGCTACTACATCAACTGTCAGGAATAGATCCAGTGGAAACTGTCATTATGGATAATCAAGGAAGATTGGCAGAAAGCTTGTAGTAACTACTTGGGAGTTAATAACAAATACCTGAAAAGCAAACATATACAGTTTATAAAAAGAATTAATTGGATTCTTGCACATATTGTAAAGAAAACACCAACTCCATAGGCACCAACATTCTACATTGATGCAAACAAGATAGGGGTGGCAGGTTATAAATCAGACAAAATAAGCAAGATGATCAAAAGTCTGTATACTTCCATTCAAAAATCAGAATTTTATGCAATCAATCCTTGTGGTGCTATTAGATTTTCCTGAATCTTTTAATATAATTACTAGTTCTTTATATGCAGAATGATTTGTTTTGCATATAGAGGTGGCTGGATTTGTTTCTGATAACTCAGAATTAACTTCATTATTCTGCAATAGTCCATCGGAAGTAGAAACTATCCATTATATATTACTCATATTCAGTCTCATACAGGTTTACCAGGTCCATTGGCACACAGAAATTAGTAAACTGACCAATTACTAATAGGGAATGTGTTAGAATCCTCAAATTTTATGAGGAACATCATGTTAATTTTCTACCACTTGGCAACAAGCCAAAGAACTGAGAGTAATAAAAAAAATTCTACATGTTCTCTATATAGCCAAACTCTGTTACCTGATGGTAGTACCCTAGAGTTACCAAGAGAAATGAAACCTGGCAGAAGGATGTGTTTCATTTTGCAGAATTTGGAAAACAACAGTATTATATCATACCATTGATACATACTCAGGGTTTCAGTGGGCAATAGCTTTAAGTTCTGAAAAGGCTGGTTGTGTAATTACACACTTATTGGAAATAATAGCAATTCTGGGGATACCTGCACAAATTAAGACTGATTATGCTCCTACATATGTATCCAATAAGATGAAGTAGTTCTTTGCATATTACAATATAAAGCATATTATGGATATACCACACAATCCTCACAGGACTAATATAGAAAGAGCCAATTGTACATTAAAAGAGATGCTTACTTTTTAAAAAGTAAGAGTAAAAACCCCCAGGGACAGACTAAATAATGCTTTGTTAACTCTATGTTTTCTTAATGTTGGTGAAAAAGGAACAAAACCAGCTGAGAGACACTGGGTTATAAAAAAAACTACACCAACCAATATACTGTAAGGATGTGTTGACATTAGATAGAAACCCGCAATAATTTTGTGATGAGGACATGGTTATGCTTATGTATCTACAGAGAATGCAAAAACAATATGATTACTAACAAAACTTATAAAGATTAGATCTGACCAGGGAAACCTTTTACCAGCTGAGACACGAATGTCTTCACAAAGCAAATAGCCTAGGACATTCACTCTCACAGACTGTTCAGTTACTAATTTCTCCAAAATATGCATGCAAATCAACTTCAAAAGGCTTATTCCAAATGATCAATCACACAGAGACTGGATAGACAACACAGAGACTGGACAGAAGAAGATACAGATAGCTTTCCCAGGATTTGGTCAATATCCCAATTTTTATAGGGTACTCAAAATATGTCTTTGCCTCTAGACAAGTAATTTTGAGAATATGACTTCCCAATTCCCAAAAAGAGGGGTGAATGGTTTTGGTCAATTAATGTGTTATGGCTGTTTGCTATCATCTAGGGTGGTCGCTTATTATTGGTTATGGTCAGGGAGGAAGCAAAATAAAGTTTAAATCAGAGATCACCTCTAATTTTTTTCTCTTATCTAATGCTGAGGGAAAAGAGAATGGAAATAATAATAATAATAGTAATAGTAGGAGTGGTAGTAGTAAATGAATAAAAATTTTAATAAAAATAGAATATACTGTAGGCATAAGGTTATTATGTAATTCAAATGCTGACTTCTGTACCCACCGTATCTGGTTGCAATCCTTGTTCTGAGAATATCCTGTCTAGATGTTGTGTAAGCACTGCTCCTCAGTTGTTTTCTGATATGCTAATAAAGCAGCTTACAGCATATTGCTGAACAGGGAAGAGACTAGGTCTGAATTTCCTGTCTTCCAGAGGAGTAGTATTGATAGGAGGAAGTAGGGGATTAAACCACACAAATAGGATAGAAAGATAAGAGAGAAACAAGGACAGAGAGGAGAAAGAAAGAAATCCCTAAATGTAACCTTTACTAACTTATATCCAACCCCCTAGACAATCACAAACATTGGTAAGCCCCCAAACACCCTCCCAACCTATTAGGAATGGGGGCATCATGTTTGCAAAATATCTTTTCGGTACCCTTAAAAATAAAATATTGGGCTGGGTGTGGTGACTCACACCTTCAGTCCTAGGAGGCAGAGGCAGGCGGATTGCTGTGAGTTCGAGGTGAGTTCTCTGTTACACAGAGAAACCCTGTCTCGAAAAACCTAAAAATAATAATAAGATATTGGGCAATCACTATAAAAGCTACCTGTATCTGTTTCTGTCTACTCTTCTTGGGACTGATCCTTTGGGCTAGCCCTTTTAAAGTTGATATGCATACAAATTCTTGAGGAAACAGTAGCTGAGGCAGTCTTTGAGTTTGAATCACCTGGGCTACTTTGTCTTCATTATTATCTGGTACTTTGCTCTGAAAATAAGCAAAAATTTAAAAGTATTAGTGTAGGTACATTTCTACATTTATATGGAATATGCAAGGTTTACAAAACATCTCAAGATAAACGTCTGCCCTATTTTTGAGCATGTGTAAGGCATCAACTTTATACTTCTGTTTGAGCTGTAATATCCATGCTATATGAAAGAATCACATGCATAAGGACCAGGCAGCCCTTAAGATTCCCTTGCTATATGAACACATTCATGTTTCAGATAGTAGATGGTCTTCCCTGGTCAGATCTAATCTTTATAAGTTTTGTTGGTAACCATATTTTTTCATTCCCTGTGGACACATAAACATAACCACATCCCCATCTCAGAACTATTGCAGGTTTCCAGTCTATTGTCAACAGACCCTGATGGTATATTGCTTGTCCTAGTTCCTCAGTTTTTTCTATAACCCAATGTCTCTCAGCTGCTGTTGTTCCTTTTTCACCAACATTAATTTAAAGTCAACAAAGCATTATTTAATCTGTCCCTGAGGATCTTTACCCTTCCTTTTTGTTTAATAAGCATCTCTTTTAAGGAATGATTAGTTCTTTCTACAACTAGTTTACCTGTAGGGTTGTGTGGTATACTAGTAATGTGCTTTATATTGTAATATGCAAAAAATCTTCATCTTATTGGATACATATGCAGTAGCATTGCCAGTCTTAATTTGTGGAGGTATTCCCATAGTTACCATTATTTCCAATAAGTATGTAATTACACAATCAGCCTTTTCAGAACTTAATGCAGCAGCCCATTGAAACCCTAAGTGTGTATCAATGATATGATGTATGTACCTTTGTTTTCCAAGCTCCGCAAAATGAAACACATTGATCTGCCAGATTTCACTCCTTTTGGTGTCCCTAGGGTGACATCTAGCAGGCAATGGAGTTTGGTTATAAAAGAACACATAGGACACTTTTTAATTATCTCTCTGGCTTTTTGCCAAGTGGTAGAGATTTTTTTTCATTAAACTTTTACTGTTAACATGCTTTTCCTGAAATTTTGAGGCTTTTAACACATTTCCTATCAGTAATCCTCATTTCTTTGTGCCAATGGACCTGGTAAACCTGTATGAGACTGAATATGACTAATATACAAGGGATAGTTTCTACTTCTGATGGCCTGTTACAATCCATAAATAACAAAGTCAATTCTGAGTTATCAGGAGTAAATGCAGCAGTTTCTATATGCAAAAAAAAAAAACTTTCTGCATATTTAGAGTCAGTAATTATATTAAGAGATTCAGGAAAATCTAACAGCGCCATAAGGATTGCATACAATTCTGATTTTTGAACTGAGGTATATGGGCTTTTGATCACCTTAGTTAATTTATCTGACTTATAACCTGCCATTCCCAACGTTTGTATCAGTATAGAAGGTTGGTACCTCTGTAATTGGTGTTCTCTTTACAATATGTGGAAGATTCCAATTAGTTCTTTTTATAAACTGTATGCATTTCCTTTTTAGGTATTTGTTATTAATTTCTCCCAACTAGTTACTTTACTATAAACTCTTTGCCAGTCTTCATTGATCTCCCATAATGCCATAGTCTCAGCATTAGTAAGCAGCACTACAATATTAGCCAGGTCTGTTCCTGACAGTAGACACAGTCTTATTCTACCTTTTATAAATAATTAATACATCTTCTCTATATATGTCTTCAATTTTTACTTTGTTGGTGTGCTAAGAAAATCCATTCCATAATTTTATCTTCCCTTTGCATAATGAGCCCCATAGGAGAATGAGTTGAAGGCAAAATAACCAAAATACAATCACACTTAGGATCAATTCTATCCACATATGTATCTTATAGTCTTTGTTCTACCAGAATTAATTATTTTTCTGCCTCAGCCATTAGACAAACTTGGGCTCTTTAATTCTGAATCCCCTTGTAACATTTGAAACAAGTTACTTAACTCCTAAGTAGCTAGTCCAATTGCAGGCCACAGCCAGTTAATATCTCCCACTAATTTTTGAAAATCATTAAGAGTTTGCAAATGGTCTCCATGGATCTATACCTCTTGTGGTCAAATTTCTTGTTATTTTATAGACCAAATAACTAAGTGAATCTCCTCTTTGTATTTTTTATGGAGCAGTCTGTGACTCCCAGCATGGCAGAATTCTTTGTGTTTACTTAAACATTTTTTCTAAAGTGTCTGCATCAGAATCAGCCAACAAAATATCATCCACATAATGGTAAATGGTAGATTGAGCAAACTGCCTATGAATTATTTCTAATGGTTGTCACACAGAGTATTGACATAAAGTTGAAGTATTTAACATTCCCTATGGAAGTGCCTTCCAATGGTATCTCTTCATTGGACAACTATTGTTCAGAGAAGGTACTGAGAAAACAACCCTTTCCCTATCCTGCTCATGCAAGGGTATTGTGAAAAAAAATCTTTTAAGTCAACTACTATTATAGGCCATAACCTAGGTAACAAAGAAGTTAAAGGAATTCCGGGCTGTAAAGAACCCATTGGTTGAATTACTCTATTCACTGCTCTTAAATCTATTACCATCCTCCATTTTCCTGATTTCTTTTTTACAAAAAGCATAGGAGAATTCCATGGCTGATAGATTATTCGATATGGTGAGCCTCCAGCTGCTCTTGTACCAGTTGTGGAAGTGCCTGCAATATTTCTTTTGTTATTGGCCACTGCTCTTGCCATGCAGGTCTGTTTGATATCCATTTTAGGGGCAAGGCTGTCGGTATGTCAAAAGTGGCCCCCTTTATAAATTTGGAAACTCAATACCAGTGAAGTTCTGTGTTTGGGCAATGGGCGCAGCTTGTGATTGTTCTTGATTTCACATATCAATACCTTCTCCTAAAGTATCTATCATTTCACCCCTAATTTCATCATTGTCTGTCTCTATGACTGCAGGAATATTAATTTGAGCACCCCATTGTTATAAAAGATCCTTTCCCCATAAATTTGTGGGTATGCCAGCCTCATAGAGTTTCAACTTCCCTGTTTGCCCTTCTGGTCCCACACACTTAATCCACGGTACACTTTGTCTTATTTGAGATAATTTACGAATTCCTATAAATTGTATATAAACCTTCTGTAGTGGCCAATCTGGATTCCAAGACTTTTGATAAAGGATTGTGACATCTGCTTCTGTATTCACCAAACCTTCTATTTCAACATCATTCATTTGTCCCATTAATTTGGGTCTCTGATCATTAACCATTGTTTACTAGAACACACACTTTCCAGTCCTCCCAAATGCACCTGATCTTTCTACTGGAGTGGCTTTGCCCTTGATGTAAGGAAATAGTAACATCTGAGGGATTCTATCCTCTACATTCATTTACATCTCCTTTACATAAGCTATGATTTTAATTTCTTTTTCACAATCCCCATCTATAATACCTGGATGCACAATAAGGCCTTGAGAAGTTCATCCACTTCTTCCCAAGATTATTCCTACTGTCCCTGAAGGTAAAGGACCATAAACATCAGTGTGTGTTTTGTAACATCCAACCTGTGGGGATAGTGTAAGAGGTTTATCTTAGGCCATACCCAAAGCTGTTCTGTCTTCAGTAGCACGTATTAAGTCATAGATACCTAGTCTTTGCCTTCTTGCATGTTTGTTACCTCCTAGCTGACCAAAGAAAGACAGCTGAGGACGTGGGGGAGGGGCTGGCACCTTGAGCTAACAGGCCTCTCCTTTCATTTTCCAATGGCAAGAGATTACCTCATATGTCTCTCTTGGATTGGCAACTCCTAGACTAATGTTTTCCCTTCCCACAGCAGATAGAATACCCTGGAAGTCTTGGCATATCATTGCCATCGTGGAAAGAAGTTCTTTGTTCTCTTCTATGAGTACCATTTTCTCCAAAGTTAGTGAACCTGTTATTTTGAGGTCTGGAACTTTGAACCTTATGTCTTTGTAAATGGCTAAATTTATCACAATTAAAGCACCGGTGTTTTGGTATCTGAGACCTATAACTATAGCTTATCCTATAATATTGGTTTGATGCTCCTGAGTACAAATATTAGCTGTCTCTCTTATTCATTCAATTAATGGGGCTGCTCATGCTTTTAATGGTCTAATTGCTCTCTGACATTCATATCTGCATTCTCATATGCCATGATCCGTTTCAATGCCTGCTTGGCCTCAGTATCTGGTATGGCTCTATCTAGAGTTAAACCCAATCTCTGTAAGAATTCTGTGAAGGCTTCTCAAGGGCTTTGAAATACCTTATAAATGAAGTGGTTGTTTTAGCAGGCTCCTCAACCATGTCCCAAGCTCTTAAGGCTGCAACATGACATTGTTCAATTACTACATCTTCAGATGGGGTTTCTTCTTTTAAGTCAGCATAACACCCTTCACCAAGCAATTGATCTTTAACAACATTTATATCTCCCTTGTTATATTTTGTTGTTCTATTCTCATGGCTTCATTTCTCCACCACAAAAACCACTGTAACTGTTGAGCAGCTTCTAACACAGCTGACACCAATCCCTTCCAATCTTGGAGAATAATTCTATGCTGCATAGCCCAGTTATTTAACATTTGTTCAACCAAAGATGAATGCATTCTACACCATACAATAGACTCTTTAAAATGCTTTAAATCTAGCATTTCTACTGTATGCTATACCATGTCATCATGAGCCTCACCACCATCATTAGCAGGGGTATGTTACACAAAGACCTGAAAAGCTGATGGTGTCTGTGTAGCCCTAGAGAATTCCTCTAATGGAACACTTGTCTCCAAAGCCTTTTTGGCCTGTCCGATTTCCCATTTTTCTCTACTCCCTTCTGCTCGCTGGTGCTCTGAACATCTGGTGTGTGGGGTAGGGCCGAGCAGCAAGAGCAAAAGACTCCTGTTTTTAGTTATTACTAAATCTGAACATTTTTTTCTTCATTTCTCAATGGTGCTATTTGCTTCCCGTGTGCTTCCATCTCTACCCATAAACTGTCTTGTTGCACCGCCAACTCTAAAATCATTTCCAGAATTAAAGAATTTAGTGACACTTCTGATTTTTGTATCTCATCAGTTTTTCTTACAAACATTTAAAAAAATATAATACAGTAAAAAGACAAAGAAAACCAGATAATTCCCTCAAGGTACAAAGCAGGAGAGAGCCTTGAAATAGCAGCTGCAATTATGCTGACACCCTTAAATAATATCTTTATACCTTCAAAACCTGTAGTTTCCTCTATTCCATTAGAAGTTGTTACCCATTATGCCCAAGCCATGTTGGGCGCCACCTGTAGGCTTTGTGTAGGCTCAATTTTCTTATCAATTATATTTCATTATGAACTTATTAAACAAGCCTACCTCGCTAAAAACCTGACTAATCCAAACTATCAGAAAAGGATATTAAAGAACACTACAATGAAACCTTAAGGATATCAGTCCCTGGCATAGTCAGCAGGGTTTCAGCAGACCAGCAATTCCACCAAAATTACTGCTGGAACTGGGAGCAGCAGCTAGAACCTCAAGCCTCAGCTGGAGTCCAAAGCCTTAAAACTTTCCCTGGAGCAGTTCTCTTTAGGAGCCTCTTAAAGTACAGGGATGAACAGGAAAAAACCAAGTCCCAACCAAAAGCCTCCGCTCCTGTTTTGGGGATGTATGTATGTATGTATGTATGTATGTATGTATGTATGTATGTGTATATATATATATATATATCCTCTCAGTCTGTTAAATGATGTTTTTCACCAAGCTCCCCCATGAAGTAGTTCGACTTCTAAGTGGCAAAACATCCTGCTTTCTCACATCTAAGTGGTAAACATCCTGACATCTTCTCCATCCCACACTTGAGATCAAAAGAGAAATAGATTTATCTCCCCTTCAGCTTTGAACTTTTTAAAAAACTTACTTTATTTGGGGTTCTTTAATGCTTATATCGCCCTCCCAATGCACCTGCCCTAGGTAGGAGAGAAAAGAGGTTAATAGGAACAGAAGAAATAGACCCTTTCAGACTCAGTTCCTTGGAGCGATTCCACTGGTGTAGTCGGCAGGATTCCAATAGACCAGTTAAACAGCAAACCAGCAATTCAGTGAAAGTGCTGCAATTGCAGCCACCAGAACCAGGCGTGGCAGCCAGAGCCCAGAGAAACAGCCAGGACCCGGAGCCTCGAAGTGTTCCCTAAACAGTTTTCTATAGAGTGATGAGCAGCCAGAGCCCAGAGAAACAGCCAGAACCCGGAGCCTCGAAGTGTTCCCTAAACAGTTTTCTATAGAGTGATGAGCAGCCAAGACCAAAAAACCCTGCCTCTTGTTTTGAGTATGTATATATATTCTCAGAGTCCATACTAGAATGTTTATCAGTTGGCAAAGACCATGCCTCCTCAAGAGGTGGTTCCTCTTCCAGTAGACAAATATCTGTTCTCTCACAAGTCTGTTTTCAGCAGAAAAACATTGTACATCCTTACACAAGTCTATTTCATATCCCACACTTGGCATCAAAACAAAAACATGTTTACATCCACTACAGTTAAGAAGAGAGTAATAACTACTCAGTTCTCATGCTGTGAAACTCATTATTAAACAAATATAAAGACTCTCAATTATTTGTGAGATAGCCAGGTTAAGAGAAAAACAGAGAAACAACAAGTTTTATATAGATATAGATATAGATAGATAGATAGATAGATAGATAGATAGATAGATAGATAGATATATGTACACACTTAATTCTAACAATCTCCTAGTCTTAAATATTTTCCTTTGGTATGGATTAATGTGTATTTATAGAAATTTGAGGTTGTTTTAATTATTGTGTCTTGATAGAAATTTAAGGTTGTTTTGTTTGACTATTGTATATTGATAGAAATTTAAGGCTGTTTTGTTTGTTATACACTGACAGAAATTTAAGCCTGTTTTGTACAACTATTGCTTATTGATAGAAACTGAAAGTTTTGTTCGACTAGTGTTTTATATATTGTACATAAGCAGCTCATTTAAAATGTGATGTAAGGTTCTATTTTATGATTGTAATAATTAATTCTATTGTGTGTTAATGTTAGAGAAAAAGATATGACGTGGGATATGAAGTGGAAGCTTCTGATTTCTTTAAAGACTCAGTTGTGACAAGTGGTGTTTTGCTGGAAGCCATCTTGTGCAAGAGGAATGGTTTTTGCCAGCTGCAAAAACATCCTCCTGTGGGCTCTGAGAATATAAACAGAAGCCCACAGAGAGTGAGGATGCTTTTGCATTGCCACTCCTTACAACAGTGTTTACATGGCTTCACAGAGAGAAAGGTTGCAAAGAACTTCTCCTGGTACCCCAGCTGAAAATGGCTGCTTCCGATGACTCGCGCTGGTTCAGTGGAGTCTTGCTGCCTCTGCGAGATCATGCCAGTGCTGCTACTTAGTGTTGCTGTTCGTTGTTTCCTATTGGACGGGACTGCGGGTGTCCTGACGATGCAGAGTGTATTTGCCCCCAAGAAACTGTGTCTAAAAAGGTCCACATCCCCTACCCTATTAACCTTTGTTCTCGCCTCCCTCTGGATGGGGGGTTGTGAGGAAGATAGAAACATTTAAGAACTCTTAATAAAGCAAGTTTTTGAAAAATCTAAGCCTTTTGACTAACCTTTTAGTTGTTTCTAGATCATCATAGCGACCACCAAGACCAACCATCACAGTGTACATAGCATGAAAGTAGAAGGGAAACTGCCTAGGTAGCAAAGGGGACGAACCAGAGGGTAACTGGCATGCAAGATGAGGGGAGAGAGTGTGAGGGTGTTTGCACAAAGTGCTTTATATGCCAGCATGAAAACGCGTTATGAAACCTAGAACAGTGAACGCAGGCCAGGAAACAAGAGACCTAAACAGCTGGGCATGGTTGCCCACATCTAGAAGCTTTGGCAGGCAGATTTTTTTTTTAATTTGAAGCTAGCCTGGTCTATATATTGAGTTCCAGGTCAGCCAGGGCAACACAGTAAGACCCTGTCTCCAAAAAAAAAAAAAAAAAAAAAAAAAAAAAAAAACCCAAAAACCCTTTTTTTTTTTTTTTTAAACTAAAAATAGGATCCAGCAAAATGGCTTGGTCAGTAAAGGTGCTTACCACTAAGTCTGGGGACCTGAGTTCAATCCCAGAACCAATAAATAGGAAACTACTGAAAGGTGTCCTCCAACCTACACACATACACACACACACACACACACACACACACACACACACACATTTTGCTTTTCCAGAAGACCCAAATTCATTTCCCAACACCCACAGGCAGCTCAGTTCACAACCATCTATACCCCCAGTTCCATGGAATCCAATGCCTTCTTCTGCCATATGTGGACATCAGGATTCAGGTACACAGATAAACAATCATACAAAACACACACACACACACACACACACACACATAAAACAAACAAAGAACATGGGGATCTTAGTGAGTCATATGTAGATGTTACATGGCCTGAGAGTACAGAAATAATCTCCTTGGTACAGAGCATTTCCTCCCTCCAGGAAAGAGGAATGAGGTTCTCAACACTCAGAAAGTAAAGACACATCACAAGTCTGGGAAAGCTGGAAAACAGGATTCACCAGGGCTCCTCCGTTGGGGCTATCTAAAACTTACTATGCTTGCCCCTCCAAGATCCTTGCTGCTTTTTGAGCATAATCCTCACCTATCCAAGATGACCCTGTGTAAACTTTCCTCCCAAATTATCCCTGCTGCATAATAAAAGTTGCTGGCAGCCTATACCTGGGCAGGAAGTGGGAGGCAGGACTTCCTAGTAGGAAAAAATGAACTCTATGGAGAGAAAAGAACAAAGTTTTTCAACAGGAAACCTGGGCAGAGATAGACATGACTATGGTCCTGGAAGGTACAGCTAGCTACATGACTGGGTGGGGCTAGGTAGATGGGTTAAATTAGATGAGCTAGTCAAGAGTCTACCCAACTAAGACTTAAGCTTTGAAATATTAAAAAGGTTTTGGTGTCTGCTGCTACAGAGGGCTCCAAGGCTGCAGGTTTCTGGAGTCCTTCCCCCATACTGGGCTGTTACTTCTGGTGACACAGATGCCTCTGAGTTGTCCCTGATCCTGTAAGTAACCCCAATAAAAAATGCACTGGTTCATCACCAAGCTATACTGAGGAGAATTGTTACTTCAGTCTGTCATAGATTCCTTATTTGGGGGGGAAGGGGAGGGGGAGAGTCAAGTCAGGAAAAGCCTCACTGTGGAAATAATGATAACACTATACAGAGAAAACAGCACTGCTGATAAAAATGACTGTTCACAGGGAGAACTCAATGATGCGTGCCTAAAGTTCCAGCTGTTTCAAGAGTTGAGTGAGACAAAAGGATGACTTGAGCCCAGGGATTCCAGACCAGCCTGAGGAACATAGAACCTATCTCAAAAAAACAAAAAATTAAATGGACTGGGGATGTGGCTCAGTTACTATAGTGCTTGCCTGGCATATATGAAGCTGTGGGTTCAAGCCCAACACCACAATAAAACTTCACGTGGTGGCCTTGCCTGGAATCACAGCACGTAGGAGGCAGAGGTGGGAGAGTCAGAAGTTCCAGGGTATCCTTGGCTAGTGAGTGTATGAGCATCCTGGGCTAAGTGAGGTCTCAAATGGAAAAAAAAAAAAAAAAAAAAACAGCCTTTTTGTTATTGAAGAAGAAATCGTTGGCCTCACACCCATGCTTAGCATGCTTTCTGTCGTTGTGCTACATCCTGATTCCCAAAAATTGTATCAGTTAAAAATGAAAACTAAGGGGCTGGAGAGATGGCTCAGTGGTTAAGAGCACTGTCTGCTCTTCCAAAGGACCCAGGTTCAATTCCCAGCACTCACATGGCAGCTCACAACTGTCTGTAACTCCAAGGTCTGACACCCTCACACCAACACACATAAATTAAAATTAAATATTTTTTAAATGAAAATTAAGAGGACTAAAGAGATGGCTCAGTGGTTAGGAGTGCACTTGCTGCTATTCCAAAGGACCTACGCTTGATTCACGGTATCCACACAGGATGGCTCACAGCAGCTTGTCCAGTTCCGGAGGATCCAATGACTTCTGGCCTCTTCAGATGATGTACACACAAACGGAAGTAATTTTTTTAATTAAAAATAAATAAATAAAAGTTGGGTGGTGGTGGAGCATGCCTTTAATCCCAGCACTTGACAGGCAAAACTCTGTGAGTTCAAGGCCAGACTGGGCTACAGAGCAAGTTCCAGGACAGTCAGGGCTTCATAGTGAGATCCTCTCTCAAAAAAAAAATTTTTTTTTTAATTTTTTTCAAAATAATTTCACTGCACTAACAGGCCAAAAGAGGCACCTGATACCCCACAGCTGTAGTTACAGGTATCTGTGAGCCACCAGATGTGGGTGCTGAGAGGTGACCTCGGGTCCTCTGCAAGAACAGCAAACAATCTTAACTCCTGTCCCATCTGTTCAGGTGCCCCTCCCCTTTTGAGACATGGTTCCATGTAACCTAGGCTGGCCTCTGTCACTACGGAGCTGAGGATGACCTTGAACTTCTGTCTTCCTGCCTTCACCTGCCCTGTGCTGGGGACCACGGGTGTTTATTACCATATCTCTTTTACAAAAGTGCTGAGGATAAAACCCATGCTAGGTAGGCACTGTAAAAGTAACTTACTCTCCTGGCTTAATTATTGTCTGGGAGGCTTACTGCCTCCTTCTGCTAAGCTAGGCCTAGTCCTGGAAGCTTCTAGCCTCTATTACAATCTAACCTAGGCCTAGAATGGTTTCAGCCTCTGAGACTTACTGCTTAATAAAGTCACCCTTACTTGTTCTTTCCGAGGTCCGGGCTGGCTGCTTCAACTCAGGTGTTCTGGCTCAAACTCCTCTCTCAGGTAACTGACTCAATCTGGCTTCTCTCTCGGCATGCAATTGCTGTTTAGCCTCAAACTAGCTCAGCAATCTGCTCTAATCTGGCTTCTTCTCACTCTGTTTCACTTCGTCTTCACCCGCATTTTCTCTCTGTAACCCATCTCTCTGTTACTATCCTGGTAAAACTGCCTCCTCTTTCAGTAAAACTACCTCTTAAGGAGTTTTACTTACCTACTTCTTGTGAGAGTTGAGTGTATCCTATTGTGTTAAATCTTCTCTGATTCATCACCTTTTCTGCCACACACTTAGACGTCACTTCCAAACATGGGTGTTTCCTTCTACAAACTAATGTTACTTTTGTTAGAGATTAAAGGAATGTACCACCACACCTGGACCTACACTTTTCTTTACCTGATACTTTATACCAGGCTGGCCTTGAACACAGATCCGTTTGCCTCTCTATCTCCTGGATTCAAGGTGTGTATTCCAGCCAGATCACACAGACCTAGAAGATCTTTGGGTATGATCTCTTGCCAGCCAGATCACATAGACCTAGGTCTCTGGATGTGAACTCTTGCCGGAATAACCACGTTCTGAATTAATATACCTCCACAAAGCACTCTACCAACTGAGCTACATCCATAGCAGCAGATTCATTTCATCTTGATGCTGTTCAGCAGAAGCCAGCATACAAACTGGCTGTAGAAGAACAGAATTTTTTTTTAAACGGGGGAAAGAAATACAGGAAGGTGGATGGGGTTCATTAGGTTTTTATCACCTGAAGTTTTAGCAATAGTTTAGATTTTCTTAACAGCTTCAGAATTTTAACGGATGCAATACAGACAGAGGGAGAAAGAGTATGTGTGAGCTCAGCACCATAACACACACCAGTAATCCCTGCCCTCTGGAAGCTGAGGTAGGAAAATCCCGAGTTTGATGCCCGCCTAGGCCACACTGTGAGTTGGAGGCCAGCTTGGCCAGTTTTAAGACACTATCCAAAAAATAAATTTTTAAAAAAATATTTAAGGGTCCATGTGAATGTCAACTGTTACTCCCATGATCAAATAGGGCCCTTAACTATATAAACGTTAAGCTCTCAGACCTTAGAAATCCTGACATTCCCCATTCTGGATCCACTCCCCTCTGTTTTCCCTCCTGTCTCCCTATCTTCAGCCATCTTCCTGAACTTTTTTGTAGTCCTAGACCGATCTAGAACTCATTCTGTGAGTCGGGACGTCCTCCACTACTCAGCAGTCTCCCCAGAGGGGAACCACCACCCCTGATGAACCTATGATGTCACCTTTCCTTCTATGACACATCCTTCCTTGCCCCACCCTGTCCAAGGTCCATCCCACATCCTAGAGTAATCCATTCATTAAGTCTTGCCGGCTGTCAGCGATGGTCCATACATGGTCTTTACTCCCACTTATTAAAAGAATTTAGGGTCTGGCCAGAGTGGTGAATGGGGCGTGGAGGTGGGAGGATCAAGGAGTTCAAAGCCACCTTCTGCTATAGAGAAAAATTTGAGGTCATCCTGGTCTACAGACCTTGTCTCAAAACAAAAACAAAAACAAAAACAAAGGGGGAGGAGGAGGAAGTGGAGGAGGAAGAGGCAGCAAAGAATCATGGGTCCATTCATTCATTCTTCAAGCATCTACGAGCAGCTTCCATGTGCGCGGCTCTGGGCCTAAAGGAGACCATACACACACACACAAACACACACGCGCGCGCGCGCGCGCGCTCTCGCTCTCCCGCCCCACCCCCGCCCCATCACCACCTGCCCCAAGGCAGATAGTGGGGTTGGGGCAGGTGGAGGCAGATTCACCTAACCGGAGTAGGACCAGACCTAACCACCCCCGCCCACCGCACAGACCCTGGCTCCGAAGATGCGCTTTCCAGATCTGTCCCTTCTAGTATCCGAGCCAGGAGCTCTGCCCTTGTCTGACTCCGCCTATCCTGGCACTGGGACTCGCCTCCTCCATTAGCTCCTCCTCCATTTCATTCAAGTCCTGGCCTCGAGTCCCATCGCCCGGGACTCCCACCTCATTCCCAGTCTGAAGCCTCCATTGGTCAAATGCCATAAGAGCCCGCCTCCCACCGGGATCACTGGCTGCTTAGAAGTCAATCTTCTTCATAGCACACCCCCTCCCATCTCAACAGTTGCCAAGGCTGAGGTTTGAGGAGCAGATAATGGACGTCTCTGGATCTCTCGTGATTGGTTCGAAATCCCGGCTCTGGGCGGGGCTTAGTGCCTTAGCTAAGGGTTGCTCAAGGCCGTAGCTTTCCTACAGAGTCACATATCTAGCCCACCACTATTGGTAGTTTAGGTGTCGATCAATACTACTCCTTATTTGATAGGACAAATTATGTGTCTATCACAAATTCTCTCATTTCAATTCGCTTCTCTCCTCACAGACCCCTAGCCAGGGCTCCGCCTCATAGGAAGGAAGGGGTTGGTCAGTTCTCGTGTCACTCTTCTCTAGTGGGTGGAGCCAAGGATCTAAAGGGGCGGTGAATTGGTTGACCGGGCTTCGGGGGGGCGGGGCAGCGGCTCCTGTCAGCGGGTGAAATGGCAGCGGCGGAGCCGGTGACGGCCGCGGTCCCCGGGGGCGGCTGAGTGAGAGGGGCCGGGCCGCCAGGTTTGCGGGACCCCAGGGCAAACGCGACCGCGGGCGGGGCATCGGCGACGCAGTGCAGGGACCGCGAGGCTCGGCGCGGCGATGGCGGCGCTCTTGGTGCAGGTAGGGCGGCCCCGGGCCGGGCCTCTTCTCCTAGGGGCGTCAGTGCTGCGGGGGCCCGTGAGGAAGCCGAGCCAGGAGCGTGACCTGGGGTCGCCTCGCCTCCAGAACCCGCTCTGGGAGTCTTGACATTCCCAGCTCTGGGCCCTGGAACTCCGGCCTCCGCCCACCCTCATTCGCGATGTCTCCCCAGGATCCACCGCCTCCCCCCCAGCGCTTCTAGGACCCCACGTCTCTTCCTCACGATGCCCCCCCACACACACACATACACAGGCTCAGAAGCGCTGCTTATCTTTCTCAGGACCCCTCTCTAAGAACCTGTCCAGGGCTTGCTTCCCCATCCCCCAATCTGCAGACCTGCCTTACCCCCCCCCCCCATGACCGTTTCCCTCTAGTCCACAAGCCTGGTCCCAGGACCCCTCCCATCTACACATGCCTCGCCTTTACGTCCCCCTAAACCTGTCACTTGGGTTCCTGTCTCCTGTGTCTGGCCTGCATCCAAGATGCGAGCCCTGGACTCTTCTGACTCCTTCTGCCTCACATCTTAAATGGGAAGATTCCCAACTGAATCCAGAGACATCAGCTCAGCTTGCTTGCTTGCTTGCTTGCTTGCTTGCTTGCTTGCTTGCTTGCTTGCTTGCTTGGCACTCCTCCTGTTCAAGGGCACCACGGGGGCGGGGAGGGAGAAAAATCACTTCTAGTTTGTGAGAGGACCATATGCACTGTTGCTGATCTTGACCCATCTAGATCCCAGCTTCCTGAATAAATGAACGCTCAGGACTTCAAAAGATAATGCTGGATCCCATCCCCCCATAGACACACCCTCCCAATTCTTCTTACTGAGACAGAGGGGCGGGGAAGGAGCGAGGGAGGGAGATAGATCACTTACAGACACCTAGGGGCAGAACACAGACCCAGTCCCATGAGCGCTTCCCTGCCCCACCCACCTACCCCCCTCTCTCTCACAAACATACCACTGCTGAGAATTTCTACACACCTCCTTGAACCTCACCAGCCCAGCTTCCTCAACGGGCCTCATAACTCAGACAACAAACAGAAGATTGTGAGGTGGCAGCTCTGTCTCCAGCAGCTAGCCTGTCCCTTTCACCCCATTCTCTTTGAGGTGGGACCACACTGGGACTCCAGAGGGTGTCAGGGCCTAGAATCTACCAATTGCAGATCTCTTCCCCTTCTCTGTCTCTCCCTGCCTTGCCCTTCTTAATAGGAAGGACATTCTTTCTACACTAGTGTCCCAAAAGGGACCACTCACTGCCCATTCCCAAATCAGTGTCACTACACACACACACACACACACACACACACACACAACATGGGGAGTAAGATGTTCCAGGTGCTCCTGGCCCCAATCTAAAGTCTGACCAGACTGGTAGGACCAGCATCCCTGAGCCTATGGGAACTGCTGGCATCAGAGAGATGATAGAGTCTGCGCTGCCATCCAAGGTGCCCATCAAGGTCAGCTTCTGACAGCCCTGTGAGTTCTGTCCCCCACCACCAGTGTTTGGTCAACACAAAACGACTTTGTCTTCCTAGCATTTGGTATCTACTCAGACTGGGTCAGACCTGCCAAAAGCAAACACCTCTTTGTTTAAGGAATATTTTCAGAACGGGGAAATATGTTCTGAAGAGGGCTGTGGGGAATGTGAAAGGAGAAAGTGCTCTGCTTGACATATACCCTCCCGCATGCACCATCCCCAGCCAGCCAGTCTGCCATTGAGTCAAACTCTCCTCATCCCTGGCTCTTTCATGGTTGTATTATATTGGTTCTTCCCACATATTCTGCCCCACAGCGCCCATCCTGGGGTCCCACCTGTGGGTTTCTTCTGGGCTCCTGCGGTTGACTGTGGTGGTTTGGAAGGGATCGCAGGTGGCTTGGCCCTGGCACAGAGCTGAGGCAACACAGAACGGAAAGAAGAGATGATCACAGAACTGGCTGTAGTTTGTAGGACTACAGGGTGTGAGGAGAATCCAGAAAAGCCAGCCCCAACCAAGCATTTAGTATGCCTTCAAAGGCCCCGATAAAAAGCGTAAGCTTCTTTGTAGAGTATTTATAAACAAACTCTGGACCGATTTGAAAGGGAAACTCATCTTGGCCCAGAGCCTCAACTTCTCCATCTGGGAAATAGGGGGAGGGGCAGGGGATAAGCCCTTAGAATAGTAGTACTATGGTGCAAGGGAGCCAGTTAGGTTAGGGTGTGGCCTTGTGTGTTTCCTGGGAGCAGTGTAAAAGATAACAGTGTGTTTGAGGGGAACAGGCCCCACACACACCTATCAAGGTGTGTAGGATCACTGTCCCTGATGATCCCTGACCTCACTGGATGGTATCTGAAGGACTTAGCCATCTTGCAGGAAGCTGGCTTAAATCAGGGCTGATAGAATGAAGAAAAAAGATGGTCTCTTGTGTGGGACTTGTAGTCATGCAGGGGTCTCCAGGTAGGACTGGGGACATGGGAACTACTAGCCAGCCATCTTGATGACCCACACAGACTCCCTGGACATGAGATAGAACTTTGTCACATCCATTTGAAAGCAAGAGTGCATGAAGACTTGAAGGTCATGTGGCCCAAAGGAAACTGCAAGATCTCCTCCCACTCCCCAGGGGACTTTGAACAGATGTACACAATAGGGTAGACAGGTCCCTGGCATACACTGAATTCTATAGAAAGTACCAGAAGGCTTCAAGGTTTTGAGTGGATGCAACGCAGCTTTGCTAGAGCCTGAGGATATGGATCCATTGTCTTTTGTGTCTGTACTTTGATAGGTACTGGTAGATCAGAAACACGGCTCAATTTCCTCTTGTAGAATGTAATGTCACTGTTTATGAGTGATGACCCACTGTTCCCCAGGGGATTGACTTAGATGTCCTCCTGTATGTAAAGCCTGCACACCCAGTTTGGGGAGAGGGGAAGAGTTGGGCCCAGAAGCACACACTGATTGAGCTCATGCCTTGTTCACTGTGCCAAACACCATTTGCATATCATCTTAGTTAATCCTCTGAGTAACCCGAAGGAGCCAGTGTTCTAGTGTGTGCCTTTGCCATCACCCCCTGCTGCTGCAGTAGGGATGCAGGACACAGAATTATGTACACTGTGCTGCTGTAAGAGCTCCAAGAAAAAAACACTGCAGCCTTAGGACATCCAGGAAGGTGTGGCAGGGGTGACTTGTGGATGCAGTCACCAGGCAGGCATGACAGGTTAGGGTGTTCCAGAAGTACTGGACAAGGGACCAGGAGGTGGGAACTAGCATGGTTCCTTCAAGGGACGCATGAGTTCTTCTGAGGCTAAGTGGGTGGGCTTCACCCTTCAGGCCAGAGTGTAGCAAGTGTGATCCATATGACAGTACACACCATCAGGCACTCACGGGCAGAAAGGGATCTGAAATTTGGAAAATTGGGGGAAGGTACAAACCATACCATCTGCAGGAAAGCCAGAGCCAAGCAGGAGAAGGAAGAAGGTTGTTTAGAGACAGATAGCAGGTTCCCCATGTCTAACCCTAGTTGGAGAAGCCACCCATCCCTCTGAGGGACGTTTCCAATGCCTTCTTGGCATACTTTCCCTCCACTTTACTGTCAGTTCTCAGAACGTATCAGTGTGCTAGTGAAATCTTTTGTTTGTAGGTGGCATGTGGGTATTCACATATGTGTAAACACACATGTGTATGCATGTTTATGTGTAGTCCAGGAGTTAGCATGTAATTCCCTGGGATCTGTTTATACCCTAGATTTTTGCTCAGGTTTGGTTTATTTATTTATTTTGCCTGTTTTATTTGGTGTCTATGGGTGTTTTGCCTGCATGTGTACAAACTCTGTTACAGACAGTTGAAAGCTGTAAGTTGTAAGTGGGTACTTCTAGTGTCACCTCCTTAGTATAGATGATAGACTCCCCTGAGGAGTCCGTGGTGTTTTGCCTGCATGTGTATATAAGCACACATGCACACACCCTGGAAAACTGAGTCACAGACACTTGTAAGCTGCCATTTGGGTCCTGGGACTCAAGCCCCGTTCTCTGCAAGAGCAGGCAGTGCTCTTAACCACTGGGCCACCCTCCAGACATTGTCCACCTTGGTTTTTTTTTTTTTTAAGGTCTCAGCTGGGTGGTAGTGGTGCATGCATTGAATCCCAGCACTTAGGAGGCAGAAGCAGGAGAATCTTTGTGAGTTCAAGGCCAGCCTGCTATACAGAGCTAGTTCTAAGACAGCCAGGCTACATACAGAAACCCTATCTTGAAAACAAACAAAGATTTTTTAAAAAATAAAGAGAAATGGGTCTTTCACTGGGCTCTAGGGACCCTCCTGTTTCTGTTCCCCCGGCACTGATGTTACTAGCACACGCCACCATGCTTGCCTTTTACATGGATGCTAGGGCTGAAACTCAGGCCTTGGTGCTTGCATGGAAAATGCTGGACTATCTACTTGGCCCTATAAAATAGGGATGGTATTTTATACCATACACACAAACACAGGCACGCACGCGCGCACACACACACGCACACACACGGTGTACTTGTATGTTCTGCACATGGGCACAGTGTCTGTGCAGGTGCACTCATGTGCATGTGCATGTTGAAGGCAGAGACTGACATTGAGCGTCTTCCTCTGTTGCGCTCCACTTTGGTCTAAGACAGCATCTCCTGCTGAACATGAAGCTCTCCAGTTTGTCTAGCGAGCCAGCTTGCCAAGGGATCCCGTCTCTGTCTCCCAGGTGCTTGAATTACAGATGGCCACCATCCCTTCTCTTTTTTATTTTTAATTATTTGTTTATGTGTGTCACTGTTTGGCCTTCATGTGTGTCTATGAATCATATGTAATGCCCACAGGTTAAATAGGGCATCACCTCCTCAGAAATTATAGGTACAGACAGTTGTGAGTGCCAGTGTGGGTGCTGAGAACTGAACTCAGGTCCTCTGCGAGAACAGCCAGTGCTCTAAACCGCTGACCCATCTCTCCATCCCCTCCTGATCATCTTTGACCTGGGCTCTGTAAGTCCAAACACTGCTTGTACAGCAAACACTGTATCTCCAGAGCCATCTCCGCAGAACCCCCATGAAATCATTTCACTGATACCTACCTCCCACAGTTGTGTGAGCACTCCCATGAGAGGAGGATGCCTGTCAGTGTTCCTCACGGGAGAATCCCAGATTCTTATAGCAGTTTCTCAGGAAAGTGTGTTTGGTTTTTACCAGCGAATGGGCTTCCGTCCCTCAGCCATTCCTGCAACAGAGAGGTCAGATCTGTCTGCCTTGGTTAAAAGTAATGCTGAAGGGAAGGTCAATCTGCCTCACCTGTACTCACCATCCAGCTTGAGGAGCCCAGGAAGCTGGCACAGATGGCAAATACATCTTCAGCTGTGCACCTGCCATAGGAAGCCCTTGTAAAGGGCTTTGATGTTCTTCCCCTGTCGTTTTCAAGGACATTAAATAGAGAAAATGAAGAAAGTTGCCCTTAAGTGAACCTGTTACATTGGCAAAAAATAAGCTGGTAAGGATACAGAACGTAAACTTATTTTTTTTAGGTCAGATGAGAATCTGCAGTCATACTGAAGGTGTGTTGCTGCTACTGCTGTTGCTATTACTAATAACAGTGATTATAGTTTTACAGTGTTTAATCATTAAAGTGTGTCACCATATAAGGGCAATTTGCACTGAACTATGGGGACCACACAGTGGCCTTGACAGCCCCTAACCTCAAGGAACTACCCGTCCAGCAGGGAATAAGTATAAGCTACTGCTGGTCCTAAACACAGGACAAAATAGGAGAGGTAATAATACAGAGTGGGGGAGGGGAGTAGGGGAAGATGGGGGGGGAGAAAGTGTGTGTGTTGGTCAGGTACAATCCTTAGCCCTGATTACAAATCGAAATGTCATGGTGCCCTGCGTCACAAAAGGAGTATAGGAAGGATTTAAATTCATATTTCCAGCCCTAAGATTTCAAATATAAGCCAAAAGATCTAGAATAACTATCCACACTCCAAGAATATGGAAACTGAAAGAACAATTTGAACAATGGCTAAAACTGACAGGATATGTAGTACGTTTGGTAGAGTGCTTGCTCAGCATGCACAAAGCCCTGGGTTCCATCCCCAGCACTGTAAAAAATAGGTTTAATGGATGTTCTCATTTCATTTCTCTTGCTGGGATAAAGTACCTTGGGTAGAAGTTTGAAAGATGGCTCAGTAGTTAGGGTATCTGCTGCTCTGCTCAGGAACCAAGTTCAGTTCACAACACCCATGTTGGCAGAGGCTCACAATTGCTGGGTTACTCCAGCTCTGGGGATCTGATGCCTTCTGGCCTCTAGGGATACCTGCATTCACATACAGTCAGCCACAAAGAGACACAGCTACACATCATTAAAAGTAAAATTAATTTCACTGAGCATGGTAGCATATGCCTTTAATCCCAGCACTTTAAAACCCTAAATAAATAAAATGGTTTTGTGTTGTTTTTCAAGACAGGGTTTCTCTATTCTGGAACTCTGGAAGTGCCCTGCCCATTCTGGAACTCACTCTATAGACCAGGCTGGCCTTGAATGCAGAGATTATCATGCCTCTGCCTCCCAAGGGCTGAAATTAAAGGCGTGTGCCACCACACCTTTCATGGTTAATGAATTTTAACCACTGAGCCATCCTTCTAACACACATACCTAGTTTTATGTGATGCTCGGGGTAGAACCCAAGGTTTCATATATGCTAGGTAAGCATGCTGCCAGCTGAACCATATTTCTGGACCATAATATATAAACTTGTATATACATATATATTAATAAATACAATATGAATATGTAATAAGTATATTTTATGTGTTAAATATAATATATTTTTAAACTACACTCATTGTTTTTAAATTAAAACTTAGAAAGGGGAGTGGCTGGAGAGATGGCTCAGAAGTTAAGAGCACTGGCTGCTCTTCCAAAGGTCCTGAGTCCAATTCCCAGCAACCATATGGTGACTCATAACCATCTATAATGAGATCTGCTGCCCTCTTCTGAGTAGCAGGCACACATGCAAGTAGAACATTGTGTAGATAAAAAATAATTTTTTTTAAATGTAGGAAGAGCAGAAGCAGAGACTCTAGAGAGAGAAAACCAAGTTCAAATCTTCCTATGACAGAATTGGAGTAGCAACCAGTACCAACCTCTCTCACCTCAGTGTGGCACTTCCTACATGACATATCTGACTTTTGCTTTTCTAACTACCCTTGTACATGTCTTTTTAAAAAATATTTTGTCTACAATGCATGAAGTCCTTGACTTGATCACAAGTACCACAAATAAAAGTATATTACCACACATATATTTATGTATATATTTTTATAATTTGAGTTTTTTATTTTCTTGAGGCAGGATCTTTTGTAGCCCAGGATGGATTTGGATTCATTATATGACCAAGAATAGCCTTATTATGTTTTTATTTTTCTATTTGTTTTGTGTTCAAGTGTGTATATGTATGCAAAAGCAGTACATGTTGCTAACTACTGAGCCGTCTCTCCCGTTCCCAAAGATATGTATTAATTTTTATTCGTGTGTGTGTGTGTGTGTGTGTGTGTGTGTGTGTGTGTGTGTGTTTGAATTTGTGTACATGTGCTTGTGGATACCCGAAGAGGCCAGAAGGGGACATTATGTCCCACAGAGCTGGAGCTGCAGGCTTGTCAACAGCTGACTGACCTGGATACTAGAAACCTAACTCGAGTCCTCTGGAAGAGCAGCAAAAGCTCTTAACTGCTGAGCAATCTTTCCTGCCCAACACCCTAATTTTCATACACTTTTTTGTTTGTTTGTTTATTGGATCAATGTATGTTTGTGCCTGTATATCATGTATGTATTTAGGCATGCAGGTGCATACCACTTGGTGCATGTGGAAGTCAAAGGGCAGCCTCCAGCAGCTGACTACACTTTCCATCTTGTTTGAGACATGGTCTCTTGCTGTTAGGGTGGCTGGACCTGAGCTCTGCTGTGAATTCTCATGTCTCCACCTCCTGTCTTGCCTTTGGAATGCTGGGATTACAGACATGCACCACTTGTCCAGATGCACAAGGGTTCTGGGGACTCTTTACCCATTGATCTATCTCCCCATCCTTTTATGTACATGTATGTCTATGTAAGAGTGTCAGATCTTGGAGTTACAGACAGTTATGAGTTGTCATATGGGTGCTGGGATTTGAACCTGGGTCCTCTGGAAGAGCAGTCAGTGCCCTTAACCACTGAGCCATCTCTCCAGTCCTATAATCCCCATTTTCTGTCCCTGTGATATCCGTTATCACATCTCCTCCAGCTTCTATGGGCTATGGCACTTCCTTGCAATGCCATTGTTGTTGATGACCTTGACAGACAAAAGGCCTGGTTGATATGTCATGCACTGTCTCTTCATCAGGACCTGCCTGGGTTCTTCCCATGGTTAGAGTACGACAATGACTTCACTGGGGAAAACCACAGGACTGACACACCCTTCCCTATCTCCTCCCGTCAAGACCATGGGATATCCTTATGAGGTTACTGTTGCTGCTGACCCTGATCACGTAGCTGAACCATATGGGAATGTTTGTCTTCATTCACTCAACAGATGTTTACTGACCACCCACCAAATGCTAATTGTACATTGAGGGCTTAGAGCAGAAAATTAAGATACCGCTTCTTCCTTGAATTGTTGACAAACTTATAAGGCAGGCAGGGACAGAAGGCATTGCCATAGAATGTGTGTTGGAGGCTAGGAAGACAGCTCAGTAATTAAGGCATATGTCATGTGTGTGGCCTGGAGGTCAGATCCCTGGGACCCACCTAATGCCTGATGGGTATTGGGGCCCACCTGCAACCCCAGCTGTCTAGCTAAGCTGGCAATGTAGATAAACTCCTGGTCCAAGTGAGAGTTCCTGCCTCCATCTCCAATGTGAGCAATTGAGGAAGATACATGACACATAACATCAACCTCTGTCTGCCCTCTGCATGAATCCTAGTGCATATGATGCATCCTCTCACACCCATGCGTGTATGTGTGTGCGCACACACACACACACAAATACACACACATGCACACACACACACACATTCATATATGTGGGGGCAGGGAAACATATTTTGGGCTAGGGTATAGGAATATTTTCAGGAAAAAAATCAGGATGGTAAAACAAGGTTGACAGAAAGACTTCATAGGTGGGCCTAGAGATGGTTCCATGGTTAAGAGCATTTGTTGCTATTTCAGAGTTCAGTTCCCAGCACTCACATGATGGCACACAACCCTCCTGAACTCTAGTTCTAGAGAATACACCATCCTCTTCTAACATCCAAGGGCACCAAGTGCACATACAGTGCAGGCCAGACACTCATACACATAAAATGAACCTAAAGAATAAAAACAAAGTGTTAAAAGCTGGAGGAATGGCTCAGTAGGTAAAAGCACTTAGCAGCAAACCTGACAGCCTTACTTCAATCCCAGGGATACTCAGTCCCAGGGATGCTCATGATGGGAGCACAGAACTGACTCTCACAAATGCTCCTCAGACCTCCACAAAAGTGCCATGGCACACACACATACACACACGCGCACATGCACACACACACCACTAATTAATTTATTTAGTTTTTAAAGATTTATTTACTATTATGTATATAGTGCTCTGCCTGCATGTACACCTGCAGGCCAGAATAGGGCATCAGATCACGTTATAGATGGTTGTGAGCCACCATATGGTTCCTGGGACTTGAACTCAGAACCTGTGAAAAAGAAGTCATTTCTCTTAACCTCTGAGCCATCTGTCCAGCCTTAATTAGTTGTTTTAATTGAAAAGAAAAAAATGAATTCTCATCCAGAACCAGGACTTCAGGTCAACTGGCAGAATGCTCACCCAGAACACTCCAGGCCCTCCCCTCTGTTCTGTCATCAGCACCACACAAGACTGAGCATGGTGATGATGCCTGTAAAGAAAGCACAAAGAGGGCCAGGTGCACGCCTTAATCCCAGCACTTGGGATGCAGAGGCAGGCGGATCGCTGTGAGTTCGAGGCCAGCCTGGTCTACAAAGTAAGTCCAGGACAATCAGAGCTATTACGCAGAGAAACCATGTCTGGAAAAACCGGGAAAAAAGAAAAGAAAAAAAGAAAAAGAAAAGAAAACACAAAGAATAGAGAGGGAAGGGGGAAGAGTGTGCTTGACTCAACTGCACATAGTAGACCAGAGGGGCCTTTCTAGAATCGCACCCTAGCCTGCAGGCCCAGAAAGAGAAGGCTCTGATTACTGCAGAATTGTTCTACTTCCTGTGCTTCCAGCTCTCCCCCGACCCACTAGTTCCAGCCCTCACCCAACTTTTTTTTCTCAGTACTGGGGATTTGTTTTCGTTTTCAGTACAGGACCTCATGCATGCTAGACAAAGATTCTGCCACAGAGCTACATTCCCACTTCTTTTATTTTTATTTCTTTTAATTTCAGGACAAGGCATCATGTTTTCTAGGCTGACCTGGAACTCATTGTGTAGCCAATAGCAATCTTGAACTTGTATTCCTCCTGCCTCAGACACCCACGTGCTATGACAATAGACATGGGCCATCATGCATGGTTTCCCAACCAGTTATATTTTATTTACTTTTTATTTATGTTTGTTTGTTTCTTTATTAGAAAAGGTCTCACTACGTTATCTTCAACTCACTCTCCAGCCCAGTCTGGCCTTGAACTTGTGGTTTTCCTATATTAGCCTCCTGAGTAGCTATGATTACAGGCCTCATGGCCACCAGGCCCTGCCCCTGTCTTCTGTGCCATAATTCCTTTGCAGCCTACCTTATTCTTCGTCTTCTTTGATTGAAGTAATAATTCATATAACATAAAAGTCATCCACCTAAAGTCTGCCACATGTACAGTGTCATACTTCCATCACCATTAATTCTAGACACTCCCTATCCTCTTAGGCAATCATTCTACTTTCTCTTCTGCCTTTGTCCCTGGAAAGCACTACTCCACTTCTTGACACTGTAGATCCATCTAACCTGCATATCTAAGTGGAAACATAACAACCCGTTACTAGGTTTTCTCACTGGACATAAAGTCTGTAAGGTTCGCCCATGTTATAGTATGTGTCAGTGCTTCATTCCTTTTCATGGCTGAGTAATATTCTAGTATGTGTTTTTGTCGATGCATTCATCTATTAATGGACATCTGCACCATTTGTACTTTGTTGCTAAGTGAGCAGTGCTTCTGTGAACACTAAAATGCACACTTGTATGTGTAGATGCTCCCGCTGTCTTGGGTAGACCTCTCGTGGGAAACTGCTGGATCCTACTGTAACCTTTTACTTTGAGACACTTTTTGGCTGTTTTCAAATTCTGAGAATTTGTCTGGCTGTATTGTAGACATTTTGGGCAACTGTTTCTTACCATGAAGATCAAGAGTCACTCCTGCCTTAGTGTGAGGGTCACCCAATCAAGGGTCACTCCTGCCTTAGTGTAAGGGTCCCCAAGTCAAGGGTCACTCCTGCCTTAGTGTGAGGGTCACCAAGTCAAGGGTCACTCCTGCCTTAGTGTGAGGGGTCACCAAGTCAAGGGTCACTCCTGCCTTAGTGTGAGGGGTCACCAAGTCTTGTGTGAGGGGTCACTCCTGCCTTAGTGTGAGGGGTCACCAAGTCTTATGAATGAGCTTAGGAATGATGGAGCTGTTGAAGGCCAGCTTGCAATAATAGCCAGCCCGCAAGAGATGAGCGTTTCATCTATATTGGCCTGTTTAAACACAGGAAATAGGGCTGGAAAGGTGACTCCATGGCTAAGAGCACTGGCTGCTCTTGCAGAGCACTCAGGTTCTATTCCCAGCACCCACAGGGCAGCTCACAACCATTTTAACTCCAGTTCCAAAACATCTAGTGGCTTCTGGCCTCCAAGAGCACCAGGCACACATGTGCCTTACTTACATACAAGCAGTAAACGGTAAACATTCATAAACAGAAAATAAATATTTTTGTTTGGTTTTTTCGAGACAGGGTTTTTCTGTGTAGCCTTTGATGTACTGGACTCACTTTGTAGACCAGGCTGGCCTCGAACTCACAGAGATCTGCCTGCCTCTGCCTCCTGAGTGCTGGGATTACAGGCATGCACCACTACACCCAGCCTCAGAAAATAAATATTTAAAAATAAATTTGAAATAAACCCTAAGAGTGCACTGGGGATATATCTCTGTCTAGAATGGGCACAACCGTGGATTTTATCCCTACATAAACAGGCAAGATTGCAGAGGCCTGTTATCACAGCATTTAGGAAATGGAGGGTAATCAGTTGAAATGCATCCTTGGCTACTTAGTGAGCCTGAGACCAACCTAGGCTACAAGAGACCCTGCACGGTTATGGAGGGAGACATGGCCCACCGGTGACTAAGATGCCCTGGCCAGAGAGGTACGAAGAGAAGCAGGAAGCTTTTCTTATCAGCTAGAGAGGAGGAGGGCTTCCAGAAAAAGAAAGGGTGGCCAGCAGTGCCCAAACATCAGAGAGGGCGAAGGAAAAGGAGCTCGGAGCCACTTCACAGCTGAGCTTTTATACCTCATAATCTTTGCCCACCAGCACCATCTTTGCCCAACCTTCAGCTCAGACTCTGCTTCAGAAGCCATAAGCCAGACATATGTGGTGGCTCATGCCTGGGAATCCCAGCCCTCAGGAGGCTGAGGGAGGCTCACAAGCTTAGGGCCAACAGTCCTACTTACTTTTCTGTTGTTATGATGCACTCCCCTGACAAAAGCACCTTCAGGAGAAAGGAGTTCTTTTGACTCACAGTTTCATGTCCCTCCATCATGTCAGGATATCACCACAGCAGAAATTGTGAGAACACATTCACTGACTAAAGTGGAGAAGGATAGGCTCTAGTGCTTGCCTCACTTTCTTTTAGAATAGTGTCACCCACCATGGGTCTTCCCACCTCCATTAAAGTAATCAAGAGAATTCCACCAGCCAAGCCACAGGCCCATAAAGCTGAGAGTGCAAGTATGAATATCAATGAACTTCAAAAGAATTCATGTGCTGGGGCTGGAGGGATGGCTCAGCGGTTAAGAGCACTGGTCGCTCTTCCAAAGGTCCTGAGTTCAATTCCCAGCACCCACAAGGTGGCTCACAACCATCTATGATGAGATCTAGTGTCCTGTTCTGGTGTAAATGCAGGCAAAACACTGTATAGTTAATAAATAAATAAATAAATAAATCTTTTAAAAAAAGAACACATGTGAGTGACAAGAGCCTGTGTGTACTCAGTATGCCTGGGTGTGAAGATCAGTACATTTGAACCCCAAAAGTATAAATCTGAGTGTGTGTGTGTTGTGTATGTGTGTCAATATGTATGAACGTATGTCTGTGGGGGGGGAGAGACTGTATGTGCATGAGTGGGGGGGTATGTGCATATCAGAGAGTGTGTGTCTGTGTGTGAAAGTCTGTCTGAGGCTGGATCATCTTTGCTTATCAGGTACTAGTAGTCCCAGGCTACCTCATTATCCATAGGTGCTCTTGCCCTGAGCTCTCAATGCTCCCCAAATGCAGCAGTAGTTCTGGAGCCCTCGCCCCGCCTCCACTGTCCATGTTCTCCCAATTCTGGAAGCTGGCCCTGCCTAGAAAGATCATTCTGCCTTAGCTCTTTGTGGCTACAGCCTTGTCTCGCCACAGACTTTGACCCTGTAGGAGGTCTTGTAGCAGCCCCCTCTGTTTCTCCGTCAGAAATGATTAACTCCAAAAAAAAAAGAAGAAAGAGAGGAAGAAAAAAGAAATGATTAACTCCTAGTTCAGTGGTTTACAATTGCTTGAAACTCTTCAGGCCTGGTGATCCTCAGCCAGCCTGGCACACATAGAAATCTATAGCCCTGGGCTGGGGAATAGATTAAAGTCCCTGCTATGCAAGTTTTAGGACTGGTGTTTCCCATCTCCAGACCCCATCTAAATGCCAGGTGGTACTTCCAGCTCACAAGCTCTGAGTTTGATTGGCATACCCTGCCTCAGTGAGCAAAGTGGAAGAGTGATCAAGGATGACTCCTGACTTCAACCTCAGACTCCACACGCAAGCGCGCGCGCACGCGCGCGCGCGCACACACACACACACACACACACACACGTACACACGCATGCATGTATGCACACACACAAGCACAAGCACAGACACACACAAGATGAAATGAGAGCTCTGAATCCCCCAAGTTCACCAACAGTAAGACATCAGTGGGGAAAGGCCCAGAACTAAGCTCAGGACTAGCATGAAATCCACTTACCTGGGATCCCTGGAGTTGACTGGGGACTATAGGAAGATGCTCACTGCAGACAGGTGAGCAGTGTTCTCTCATATCGTGTCTGTTCCTCGCTGCCTAAGGAATCAGATGTTCCCTCCGCAGGGCCCATGTGAGGCCCTTTCTGTGGCCGTGAGTCAACCGGATCAGGTTGGGTTCAGGAACACAAAGCAGACTTCTGGGATAGAGCACAGAAGGAGGTGGGCAGGTGTGCAGGTGCCATGCTCTGTTTTCAGGCTGGAACAGAGATTTCTTCCTGCCTTCTTAGCCCTAGGTATCTCCATGTTCTCAGAACCTGCATACCAGCTGGGCTCACCAAGAGGAAATACAGGAAGGCAAAAGGAACATATCCCCAGCCTCCTTCCCTCCCAGAGCCTTTTCCTTTTTTATTTATAATCTGTGTGTCCTCCTCTAACCCCATGAATATCCATGTGTGTGAGTACAAGTGCACATGTACCATGTTGTGCATATGGAAGTCTTAAGGACAACCTTGGGTGTCATGGCCTCCTGTTGGTGGCCACTGTGTACACCAAGCTAGCTGGCCCACAAGTTTCTAGGGATTCTCCTGTGTCTACCTCCCATCTCACTGTAGGAGGGCTGAGGTTACAAAAGTGTTATGTGTGGCCATGTGCAGCTTTAGGAGGATTGTAGGAATCTACAATAAAGGCCTGTGCCTTTTATTGTGCATTGTATCCACTAAGCCATTTCCTCAGCCCATTCCAAAGCATTTTCTGACCCCAGAAATGCTCCATACCAGGGAAATACAACTCTGCCTCCAATCCCCTGGGAACCCCAGCTCTCAGAAAGACTTCCAGCCTTGGCTTCAGGAGAGATAATAAAGGCCAACACTGGTGGGAAAACATCTCATATGCTATACGTAGCATGCTTAGTTCACAACCACCTTGAGACTGGTCATAATGGATCCTGGTCTCTAGAGACCAGAGAAGTAGAGCGACTAGCCTAAAAATCACACAGGTCATTGACAGAGAGCCAGGCTTCAAACTCATGGATATGAGTCTACAGCTTTTGTCTTTGTATGTGTGTGAATGAGTGTGCATGTGGAGGCCCGAGGACAACCACAGCTGTTGATGCTGACCACTTGGCTTTATGCCTGATTTTTAGATCTTCATTTTATGTGTGTCTTTGTGTGCCTGTGTGAATGTGCACCGTGTGTTTGCCTGCCCTTAAGGGCCGGAAGGAGGGGTCTAATCCACTGGGGTTGGAGTTTCAGGAAGTCGTGAAGCACCTGATGTGTGTGCTGGGAACCAGACTTGGGAATGAGCACCAAGTGCCCTAAACCACTGAGCCATAGCTCACGTTGCCACCTTGGTTCTGTTGTGTTTGGTGTGGTCTCTCGATGACCTGAAACTCACCAATTTAGCTAAGCTGGCTGGTCAGTGCACCCCAAGTCCCCTCCTGTCTCTGCCTCCCTGGCATTGAGATTAAAGCTATTACCACCACACCAGCGATTTTAAAATGGGTTTTGGGGATCAAACTCAGGTCCTCATGCTTCTGTGTGAATACTTTATAGTCTAAGCCATCTCCTCACCATGAGCCTTGGCTTTTGTCACCAGACAGGCAGAGATCAAAAGGCCAGTGTCCTTAAAAGCCCCCCAAAAGGCTAAGCAGGTAACCCCAGGGAAAGTCGATAAGAAGCCCTGGCATGTGGAGACTGAGATCAGGATGCCCCCTATAAGCACCACCCATACTGTGCATTCGCCAGGCCACTGATTCCTGGCACTTTGGTGCGGCCTTGGCTTCCCAGCCCAGGACATTACTCTTCCAGCCATGGAAGCACCAGACAATAAACAGTGAAGAGTAGCTGCTTGGTCTGTGCCAACAGCACACTCCCTTTGATGAGACAGGGCAGGTCAAATGCTGCCATGAGGCTCCAAAGGCAAGCAACAGCAGAGGACAGAACACTGTCAGAAAAGGTCACCAGAAGAGAGGCGTCTGTACCCCCTGAAGTTTCACATAAGATCCTTAGGTCCTCCTGTGACAGGGGTAGGGCCTCTACGCCTTGGCTGTTGGACAGTACAACTAGGCGTGGACCAGGAGTGGGAAGCCTGGGATGATGGAGTGTTCTCAGGGTGAGCAGGCCAACTCTGTCCAAGGTATACATCCATCCACCCAGCGCTAACGACATGTTTCTCTCACCCCCAGATAGAGCTGTAACCTGGCTTCCCTCCTGGCTAATGAGCCTGCCCACCATGGCGAGCCCCACTCTGAGCCCCGACTCCTCATCTCAGGAGGCCCTGTCAGCACCCACCTGCTCCCCAACCTCTGACTCTGAGAACCTCAGCCCAGATGAGCTAGAGCTGCTGGCCAAGCTTGAAGAGCAGAACCGGTAAGTGGGGGGCCGAGGAGGGGGAGCAGGGCTGGTTCCTGGTTTCCCAGGACCCTTCATGCTCCAAGCTGGGCCTGGGCTACACAGAGTAACAGCTACTACGGGATGCTGAAAGAATGTTTCTCTTTCATCCTTCCAAAGTGGGCTGGATACATTGGTTTCTTACTCACACTTCAAAAGGTCAGATGCATCTGGCTTCCCTCTTCAAAGCCACTTGTTTTTTGTTTGTTTGTTTGTTCAAGGAAGAGGTTAAAGCTCCCACCTGCATAGATGTCTTATTTTGGGGGGCTCTGTAGAATATCCTCACTGGGGAATTCTAGGCAGGACCTCTACTGCTGAGCCACATTCCCAGCCCCTTACTGGGGAATTCTAAGGGGATGCTATACCACAAAGTCACACCCTCAGCCCCCCACTGAGGTATCTAGGCAGGGGCTCTACTACTCAGCCACAACCCTGGACTCAGCCTTCATTAGTCAAGAATGAAGTGAAGCCAGCAGATCTGGAGACACGAGCCACTGAGAAGGTACTTTACTACTTACAGTTCCCTAACTGAGAGGAGGCAGACCTGTCAGTCAGGAGCCAGACAAGAGCCTCGGGGGAAATGCTGGCAAGAACATTTAGGTTGGCTTCCGTGGGCGGGAGTGGGTGAAACAGGGCAGGGAAGCACACAATTCACTGACTTGAAACATTTCAGTTAGCCCTGGCTGCAGGTCTGGCCCCCAGTGCTGGGAACACAACCCTGGGGTGACAAGAGCAGAAAGAAAGTAAGCAGAGTGTAGAAGCTTGATGGAGGAAGTGGCTAGGGTGTGGGCTCTGGATGGGTTGAGTTGCATGTGAAAGTTCACTCTCAGGTGCATGGGCCTTTCCTATCTTTAATAACTGCCTAGCCATAGGAAGGATTGTCTAGACCATCCATCTCTCCAGAATCTATAAAGCTGTCAAAGGTGTCATAAAAGCATCCCATCACCTGGAAGGCTACAGCAGGAGGATCAAGAGGTCGAGGCAGCCTGTGCTTTGTAACCAGATCCTGTTTTAAAATAAAGAGCTAGGGCTGGAGAGATGGCTCAGTGGTTAAGAGCTCTGGCTGCTCTTCCAGAGGTCCTGAGTTCAATTCCCAGCAACTACATGGTGGCTCACAACCATCTATAATGTGATCTGATGCCCTCTTCTGGCCTGCAGGTGTACATGCAGGCAGAACACACACACACACATATATAACACAAATAAATAAATCTTTAAAAAGTAAATAGAGTTATCAGTGGTACAATACTCACCAAGAATGCACTAAATTCAGTCCCCATTTCAAAAACTAATAGAGGGAAGGAGACTGGAGAGACGGCTTAGTGCTTAAAAGCACTAGCTAATTGTTCTTTCAGAAGACCTGGGTTCAATTCCCAATACCCACATGGTGGCTCATGGCCATTTGTGACTATAGTTCCAGGAGATTGGATGCCCTCCTCTGTCCTTTGGGCACCAAGTACATAAAGGTGCTAGACATTCATGCATACAAAACACCTAGAAAGCAAACAAAATTAAATATTAAAAAATAAGAAATAATACCAGGCAGTGGTGGTCTATGCCTTTAATCCCAGCACTCAGGAGGCAGAAGCAAGTAGATTTCTAAGTTCAAAGCGAGCCTGATCTGGTATAGCATTTCCTTAGAATTCCCTAGTAAGGGGCTGGGAGTGTGGCTCAGCAGTAGAGGTCCTGCCTAGAATTCCTCAGTGAGGATATTCTACAGAGCCCCCCCTAAAAAAAAATAAGACATCTATGCAGGTGGGAGCTTTAACCTCTTCCTTGAACAAAAAAAAATGGCTTTGAAAAGGAAAGCCAGATAGAGTGAGTTCCAGGACAGTCAGGGATATATAAAGAAACCCTGCCTTGAACATTCTCCACAGTTGAGTGGAGCGTGGGGGTATGACTTCCTCACGTACTCTGGTGCCTCATATTTGACTATGTCCCCTGGAGGGGGAGACCTGGTGGCACTCAGAGGAAGGATAGCAGGTTACCAAGAAGAGACTTGATACCCTATGAGCATATACAGGGGGAGGAAATCCCCCTCAGGAACAGTCATAGGGGAGGAGAATAAGGGGAAAATGGGAGGGAGGGAAGAATGGGAGGATACAAGTGATGGGATAACCATTGAGATGTAACAAGAATAAATTAATAAAAAAATTTTTTAAAAAGATAGTGAAAAAAAAGAAACTCTGCCTTGAAAAAACAAAATAATTAATACTAATATTAATAGTAGTAGTAGTACATAAAAATTCATTTCCTTAATAAAAAGGAAGAGAGATAGCTTAATCTATAGTGCTTGAATGTAATCCCCAAAATCCACATTAAAAATTAGTCATGCCTTTAATCCCAGCACTTGGAAGGCAGAGGCAGGTGGATCACTGTGAGTTCAAGGCCAGCCTGGTCTACAAAGTGAGTCCAGGACAGCCAGGGCTGCACAGAGAAACCCTGTCTGGCGGGTGGGGGACTAGTCATACCTAGCATTTAATCCCAGCACTCAGGAGGCAGAGACAACGGGACTTCTGTGAGTTTGAGGACAGCCTAGTCTACATAGGTAGTTCCAAGCCAGCTAGGGCTTCATAGTGAGACCCTGTCTAAAAAACAAGCAAACAAAACAGCAATAGCAAAACACTAGCCATGTAATTCCAGCAACAGAGAGGTGGGAACAGGCAGATCCCTGAGGCTCACTGACTTACCTAAGTGGGGAAGTGCAAGTTCATGAGAGTCCTTGTCTCAAAAAATAAGATGGACTCAAACAGTATCTAAGGTTGGCCTCTAGCCTCCACGTGACTGTGCACCCATGCACACGTACATTCATATGAGTACAAAGAAGGAAAAGAAAAAATTGACAGAAGGAGGGAGAAGGAAGGAAAGCAGGAAAGCACATGATTAATACAGCCCCACAGTGTCCTTGGTACTCTATAAGGGCCCTCCCTCAGCCAGAACTTGCATTCTGAGCCCAGCTATGAATCCCTAAATGAGTTGTCTGATAGAAGCTGATAGAAATGCGCACTCAGTCCCCTGCTTGGTACAGAAGAGGAAAACACATTTTCAAGGCTTAGTAGATGAGGGCCATGGCCCAGGGAGGTTAAGTCACCGGCTCAGAGGACCCAAGTTCAGTTCCCAACAGCCATATCGGGTGGCTCACAACCATTCCAGCTCCAGGAGAGCCAATGTCCTCTTTTGGCCTCTGCATGCACCTACACACACACACACACACACACACACACACACACACACACACACAAACGGCATACACATGTAGAGATAAGCATTTTTAAAGCAAGGAAAGCAGGCAGTGTGGCTCCAGTCTAACAGGTCAGGCACTTCAGAGGACCTATGTGTCCAGGAGTCACTGGAATTTTCTGGCCTTCCCTCTCCTACTCTTCCTGCCCAGGCTCCTGGAAGCCGACTCCAAGTCCATGCGCTCTATGAATGGCTCCCGGAGGAACAGCGGCTCCTCACTAGTATCCAGCTCCTCAGCCTCCTCCAACCTGAGCCACCTGGAGGAGGACACATGGATTCTCTGGGGCCGCATTGCCAACGAGTGGGAGGAGTGGCGGCGCAGGAAGGAGAAGCTACTCAAGGTGGCCTGAGGCAGATGTGGGATGGGCATGAGTCTGGCCAGTCTGGTCATTCATCTACCATGCTACCAGGCAGGGCCAGGTAGCCCAGCGTAGGCAGAAGGGCCTCGGTGGAGATGTCAGAGGGGACATGAGGACAGGAGAGAGGGTAGGATGAGAGAGGTCCTTGTGCCTCCTCGCTTTCTGCTCTGGTGTGGCAGTGCAAACCTATGACCCCTGCACTCCGGACACTGAGGCAAGAGGCTTACCAACTGAAGGCTAGTTTGGACTACATCGTAAGACTTTGTGGCAAAAAGCTAAGGGCATAAAAAGAATTTGGAGGCTGGGGAAGTACCTTGTCTGTAAAGTGATTGCTGCATTAGCTTGAAGCCCTGAGGTCCATCCCTAGCACCTATAAAAGCCGAGCGTGCTGGCACACTCTTGTAATCCCAGCACTAGGGAGGCAGAGACAGGCAGATCCTTTTAGCTAGCCCAGTGGGCACGCTCCAGCTTCATAAGAGACCCTGTCTCACAATACATTGTAGATAGGTACTTGCTGTCAAGACTAACAACCTGAGTTTTAGTCTTATCTCCTATAGTAGGACAGATTCAACACTTTCAAATGCAGATACAAATTGTCCTCTGATCTCCACATGTGTATTGTACATATTACCTACCTACACACACACACACACACACATACACGTGTGCACATGATAAATAAATACAGTTTAAAACATAACAGCAGGGGGCTAGAGAGATGGCTCAGTGGTTAAGAGCACCGCCTGCTCTTCCAGAGGTCCTGAGTTCAATTCCCAGCAACCACGTGGTGGCTCACAACCATCTATACTGAGACCCGATGACCTCTTCTGGCTTGCAAATGTTCATGCAGACAGAACACTATATACATAATAATAAATAAAATCTTTTTTAAAAAAAGAAAAAGAAAAAAAAACATAACAGCAAAACAAAAACAAACAACAAAAACCAAGGGAGATACCTCTGAGGAATGACACCTGAGGCTGACCTCTGACCTCCACACACATATATATACATGTGCATGTATATACATGTATATACATATATACATACACACACATGAACATGCACACAAACACAAACTAGGCATGAGAATAGCTTAGTGGTAGAGGAGTCACTGAAGGATGAGGGAAGCCCCAGTAAGCACCATGACTAACTAAAACAGTGACTCAGATGTCCTCTGTAGCATCCCAAAAGCATGGGTAAACCATACCTGAAGTGCTGGTTGGGTTGGCTTTGGGAAGGCTACAATGCATGGGGCAGAGTCCAGCCCTGGCCTCCCTTCCCCCACCTCACCCCTCCCCATGGCAGGAGCTGATCCGCAAGGGCATCCCACACCACTTCCGGGCCATCGTTTGGCAGCTCCTGTGCAGTGCCACAGATATGCCTGTCAAAAACCAGTACTCAGAGCTGCTCAAGATGTCTTCACCGTGTGAAAAGCTGATCCGTAGGGACATTGCCCGCACCTACCCTGAGCACGAGTTCTTCAAAGGGCAGGACAGCCTGGGCCAGGAAGTCCTCTTCAATGTCATGAAGGTGAGGCTCCAGCGTTAGCTCCAGCCACCTTAGCAACAATCCCCACTTGAGATGACTCTGTAGGAGCTGGTGGGACCCTGTGTTCACCCAGCCTCCTTCCCTTCCAGGCATACTCCCTGGTTGATCGGGAGGTGGGCTACTGCCAGGGCAGCGCCTTCATTGTGGGCTTACTTCTCATGCAGGTAAGTGGCTGCCCTGGGCTCCATCCCTAAGAGATGTGCACAAGAGCATTCCCTGCATCCAGCGACCTCCTAGGGTCACAGCCTTGCTCAGCAGCCACTGACTGTGACCTCTGACAAAGGCCAGGCTAGGTCCCCAGTGGATGGATACAGAGGGGCTAGGTTGGCACTTACGCAGCCTGGGTACTAATACTGTTCCACCCAGGATAGGAACAGGGCTTAAGGAACAGTTGAACTGGGAAGAACCACAGACAAGAATTTAGGTGTTCGTAGGGATTTGGGAATCCCTCCAGAGAAACCAGAGGGCTTTGGACAGGAAGAAAGATGATAGCTGGGAGTGAACAGGGATATCTCAGCCAGGTAGATGAGACTAGGTCACTAGCAAGGATTAGGTACAGCTGTTATTTCCTTTTAGTGGCCCTCAGCAAATAACTTCAGTCACAGGTTTTTCATCAATCAATAGTACTGACCATATTTATGGTTTGTTGCATGGGTTCCAGTATCCAGGTACAGTTACAATAAATGTAAATGGGATAGAAACAGGCCCTTGTGTACCATAACACTGTCCAGAGCCCAAGCATGCCCTTCTCGTTCCTTCTGTTGCACGCACACACACTCTCTCTCTCTCTCTCTCTCTCTCTCTCTCTCTCTCTCTCTCTCTCTCTCTCTCTCTCTCTCTCTCTCTCTCTCTCTCTCTCTCTCTCTCTCTCTCCTGGTCCCTCCAGATGCCTGAGGAGGAAGCCTTCTGTGTGTTCGTGCGACTGATGCAGGAGTACCGGCTACGGGAGCTCTTCAAGCCCAGCATGGCTGAGCTGGGACTTTGTATCTACCAGTTTGAATACATGCTACAGGTAAGCAGGCCAAAGATGGCAACCCTGAGACTATCTCCAGAAAGCTCCAGAACTGGAAATTCTAGGCTCTGTTGGTAGGACACTTGCCTATCATGCACAAAGCCCTGGCTTCCATCCCCAGTACTTAATAAGCTGGGCATGGTGGTACACAGCTGTTATCCCAGGACAGATGTGGTATAGAAGCAGGAGGATCAGAAGTTCAAGGTCAGTCTCATCTACATAGGAAGTTGACAGGCAGCTTGAGCTGCATGAGATCCTGTCCTGAAGAGAGCAGGTGTGTAACATGCAAGGTAGTGTACAATCACGATCCTAGTTCTTGGGTTTATGAGACAGGAGGATAACAAGTTCAAGGCCACCCTGTGCTACTTAGTAAGGCCCTGTCTCAAAATTTAAGAGCTGGGAGGTTGGCATATGGGTCAGTGGTAGAGGACTGGCTTAGCACACAGAGGAGTTCTGAGTTCACTCCCTACCTCTGTGGAGGAGGAAAAGGAGGAATTAAGGGGAAATAGAAAAAGAAAGAAGGAGGAACAAAAGAGCAGACCCAGAAAGGCACTCCTGTCCCTGTGAGACGAAGGACACAACCCTGGAGCATGCTGGGAGGGACAAGCCTAGCCAGGACAGAGGTCCCTTGGCTCCCAGAACCACTAAGGCAGAGTGAGAGGAGGAGGGCTGGCCCCACGTGCTAAGGGTGTGGCAGAAGGAGGGGAAAGTGTTGTCTGCCTGCCTCTGCTTATTACAGGGGAGCTGCAGACGGCTCCGTTTATATATAGCAACCCCCACAAGACTTACTTTTGGCTGGCAGACAGAACCCAAGTGTTTATGCTGCACATACATGCACACACACACACACACACACACACATACACCTCATGCTTGTATTCTTACACACACTGGCCAGCTCCAGAAGCCCATGGCAAGTGATAATTGTGCCATCAGTGAGTTATCAATGAAGGCTCCTCTTTCAGATTCTGAAGACAGCGTGGTAGACCTCTATCAGGGCTGGTAGTTGCAGAAGCAGGAGGCCCAGTCACCTACAAAAATGACTGCAGAGGCTGGGTTAGCATTCTTGCCTAGCATTTGTGAGGCCCTGGGTTTGATCCCCAATATCCTTCCCTACCCCTTAAAAAGAATAGAAACACCATGGCTGGGCATGGTGGTACGCACCTTTAATCCCAACACTTGGGAGACATAGTTCCCTGGGAAATTGAAAGTTCCAGGCCAGCCTAGGCTACATAGGAAGACCTTATCTTTAAAAGGGAAAAAAGAAAGAAACTAGTGCAGGGACCATAGCTCAGCTTGTTGAGCGCCAAGCATGAACAAAAGCCCTGGTTTCTATTCCCTCACATGGTTTGTGCTTGTACAATCATAGCAATTTAAAAGTAGAGGCAGGATCAGGAAGATCAGGAGTTCAAGGTCAGCTCAGCTCAGCTACAAAGCAAGTTGAGACCCACTTCCCAAAAATAAACTTTGGTTTTGAGAAGATAGCTCAGTCAGTAAAGAACTTGCTGTACAAGCATAAGGACCTGAGTTCAGAGCCTCAGCATGCATGTAGAAGCCACTCATGAGAGGATGTTCCTGTGACCCTAGCACTGGTGGGGCAGAGACAAGTGGATTCCTGACCTGCCTAGCCAAATCAACAAGTTTAAGTTCAGTGAGAGACCGTGTCTCAAAAAATAGATAAAGACAAGACAGCTAGAATGCACACCTTTAATTCCAGGACTTGGGAGGCAGAGGCAACCAGATCCCTGTGAGTTCATAGGACAGTCTGAACTACATAGCAAGTTCCAGAACATCCAGGGCCTTGTAGGAAGATGCTGTCTCAGCAGGGCATGGTGGCACACACCTTTAATCCCAGCACTCAGGAGGGAGAGGCAGGCGGATTGCTGAGAGTTCGAGGGAAGCCTGGTCTACAGAGTGAGTCTAGGACAGTCAAGGCCACACAGAGAAACCCTGTCTCAAAAAACCAAAAAAAAAAAAAAAAAACAAAGGTTTAGATTGACGAAGACAGCAGTATCAACCTCTGGCCTCCACACGCATACCCTTACATGTGCATATGCATGTGAACACACACACACCTCCTATACATACCCACCAATTAAAAAACAACAACAACAATTTGATCCCCACCATCTGCCCCCATCAAAGTTTAGATAGGCCCAGGCTGGAAGACCTAAGATTCATACAACCAAGCAGGTGTGTAGTCTAGAGCTCAGAGAGATGCTGGCTCAGTGAAGAAGCCCAGGGCTCTGAGCCTTCTCCAGCCTCAGTTTCCCCAGTGCTCTTCTACTATCTAGTAGCCTAAAGTTGAGTCCCATCACAATTTGACAGACATTTCCCCTAGCCCTGCTTGTGTCCTCTTGTCACTCAAAGTTCCAGTGTGCCTCAGCTTCCTCCCCAAACACAGGAGCTAAAAGAGGACCTAGGAGGGTAGATCAGTAAAAGTTCCTTGGAGGTGAGGGGCACTGAAGCCCAATGCCAGCTTCTCCCCTCCCCACACAGGAGCAGCTTCCGGACCTGAACACCCACTTCCGCTCACAGAGCTTCCACACATCCATGTATGCATCATCCTGGTTCCTCACACTTTTCCTTACCACCTTCCCCCTGCCTGTTGCCACCCGGGTCTTTGACATCTTTATGTACGAGGTGAGTGCCCCACAGGCACCCCTGCCCACTCCACTCTGCATATGGAGGGAATCACATCCCACCCCCAAAACCAAAGCATGACCAACCAACAGGAGAAAGGAAGGGCTAGAATGCAAGGAGGGTCTGATCATCCTGGTGGGAGGACAGGAAGTTGACTGGTGGGGCCTCACTGATGGGAGGACAGGAGGCTCTCTGGTGGGGGGAGAGGAGGTTCATGGGGCTGTGGTTACTTTTGCAGGGACTGGAGATTGTGTTCCGAGTCGGCCTTGCCCTGCTGCAAGTTAACCAGACAGAGCTGATGCAACTGGACATGGAGGGCATGTCCCAGGTGGGTCAGGGTGGCTGGGAAGATGAGACGGTCTCTACTGGAGGTGACAGGCACAGGAAACCTTCCCATATGACAAGAAGGGAAAGAGATGTGGCTAGTTGGTAGAGTGCCCACCTAGCCTGCATGAAGGCCTGGGTTCAATCCCCAGCACTACATAAACAGGTACAGTGGTCCATGGCTATAATCCCAACCTCAGGAGGTAGAGGCTGGTGAATCTGAAGTTCAAGGCTAAGCTGAGCTGTACAAGATTCTAAGTGATGGACTGAGCAGTGGTGGCGCACACCTTTAATCCCAGCACCTGGGAGGCAGAGGCAGGCAGATCCCTTGAGTTTGAGGCCAGCCTGGTCTACAAAGCGAGTTCCAAGTTAGCCAGGGCTACACAGAGAAACCCTGTTGTGGAAGGGGAGGGGAGGACTGAAAAACAAAAGATTCTAAGTGTCAAGGAAGGCCTGGCTTCCCAATGGAAGTCATTGCTGAGCATCTGGGATCCTTTCTGTGTCCCCTCAGGCCTTCCTGAGGAGCCCCAGGCCCTGTTAGGTACAGCCCAGAGCCAGCACCCTAGCACTGGGGAGAATGGGAAGCCAGCACTCAGCTGATTTGGCGGTGGGGAAGTCCTACTCACTCTTTCCCACCCACTTTTTGTAAGTCCCCAGAGCTTGCCTGAAAAGTCACCCCTGGCTGAACTGGGAGGGAGGCTTTCAGTTTGTTTTCATCCCAGCCCTCAAGCCTGTGGGGCACAGGAGGGAGCCCCTCCCTGCCTGGCCTGCCCCTGGCACAGTGTGTTGGAGCAAAAGCCAGCTTTCCCTTCGCCACAGTTTGCCCATCACACAGGCCTCTACCCCCTCCTAGCATCTTCCAGCTGGTGCTCCAGGAAAGAATGCACAAAGGCCACAGTTGTGTCTGGGAACACGGCATCCATTGTCCAAGACTGCCTGAGTGGGGCAGCTGGGTGGGGGACCAGGACCTATGACCACTGGGCTTGTCTGCCCCCTTCCTGAGCAGGATTCCCCCATGCTCAGACCCCATTCATCTCAGCCCTGCCTTCATGAGGTCCCCCAGCCTAACTGTCTTAATTTTATTTATTGTTGTTGTTAGTGTGGGGGTGGGGAGAGCGAGGGGGGCTCGTGGCACTTGGTCTGAACACAGTACTCACAATTCAATCCTCTCCTTCCGCTCTGGGTTCTGGGGCGCAGACTCTTCTTTCTCTCCACTGTTGGTCCCAGGAATGGAACTCAGGTCAGGCCCGGGTGGCAAATGCCTTTACTGGCCAAGCTGATCCCCACTCGCAATCCGGGGCCTGGTTTTCTCAAGCTTCTCCCTAAAGGCAAGCTGGGAAGGCAGGCCTCCCCCTCTGCCCCAGCTGTTCCATCTCACACAGCCATTCATTTGCACCACTAATGCTGGCTTAGTAGCCAAGGACAACAGCCTGGGTGCCGAGACCAGGAGAAGGCCTAGGCAGTAACAGGATACTTGGGCAGACCTTGGTGGTCAGGACCCATGTGACAGTTACTCCCTGTGTCCCCCACAGTACTTCCAGAGAGTGATCCCCCACCAGTTTGACAGCTGCCCGGACAAGCTGGTCCTCAAGGCTTACCAGGTCAAGTACAACCCTAAAAAGATGAAGAGGTCAGTGCCCGGGAATGGAGATCCAGAGAGGGGCGCCCTCCCCAACCCCGGGGAGGCGGAAGTGTGACCGTGTGCTCCGTCCCTACAGGCTGGAGAAGGAGTACGCAGCTATGAAGAGTAAGGAGATGGAAGAGCAAATCGAGATCAAAGTGAGTTCCAGAGGCACGGGGGAGGGGGCGAAGGCGGGCGCCAGCGAGGCTTTCCCTCGCAAGTCCAGAGATGGCCGCTAGAGGGCAGTCCTATCCAGCGCATGGGTGGTCGGGGCTGGCCTGGGCAGCCGACAGGCTTTGGATGACCTTTGCCCACATGACCCTTCCTTCACCTGCGAGCCCAGAGTGGGAGCCTGTACCCCAACCGGCATTTCCTCAGCTGGCCACACAACAGTAAACAAGACAGTCAAAGATCCTTGCCTTCATGTCCCAGAACCTCCATGTCATGAGGCGACAGTCAATAAATCACTGAAATAGTGTGGACTCCACAGTGTTCAGGATTTGGTCATATAAGAGAGAGCCAGACACACCTGGGAGAAACTCCAGGCCTATGAGTCTAGTGCAAAGGGCCTAGGGTAGCAGTGATGCACCTGGTGGGCAGAACAGCCACAGGCTGGAGGGGCAGGGGTGCCTTTGACATTGGAGCTAAGAGGAGAAAGACTCAGGCAGGCAGGATACTGGGCTCAGGTGTGGGTGCCCACAGAGAGTCCTAAGTGCATTCCTAGCTGGCCTGCCAGCCCATCAGAGTCCCGTTCCTTCAGTGCACAAAAACGTCTGAGCCCAAACTCACCTTTTGATGGCCTCTGCCTCTTTGTTGATCTTTTTTATTTTTTTTTGGCTGTTCACCCAACAAACACTGATTGAAACAAAGATGAGACCTAGTCTTAAATGACAAATACCTGGCTTCCCAGATGAAGGCAGTTTTTTTTAATTGTTTGATTGTCTTTCTTTTTTTAAAGATTTATTTATTATTATGTATACCGTGCTCTGCCCGCATGTACACCTCAAGCCAGAAGAGGGCATCAGACCTCATTATAGATGGCTGTGGGCCACCATGTGGTTGCTAGGAATTGAACTCAGGACCTTTGGAGGAGCAGACAGTGCTCTTAACTTCTGAGGCATCTCTCCAGCCCCTTCATTTTTAACCTTAGCCAAAAATGCTGAGGAGCAACGCGTTTGCTTACTTATTATGACAAGGTCTTTCTGTATACTACAAACTGCCCCACTCTGCCTCAGTCTTCTGAGTACTGTACTTACAGGTATGCGCGCCACCATCCTCAGCATGGGGGGCAGGGGGATTGGGGAGGGTTGGGGGGAGCACACACACGACTGAGACAGGAGGGTCTCATATAAAGCAGGTATATGTGACCTGAAACCTGCTTTGTAGGCAAGAGTGACCTTGAACTCCTGATCCTCTTGCCTCCCGCTTGTGAATACTCAGATTGGAGGCTTGTGACATCACACCCAGTTGTCTTGTTTTTTAAGATTTATTTATTTTATGTATATGGTGCTCTATTTGCAAGTACACCTGCGGGCCAGAAGAGGGCACAAGATCTCATTATAGATGGTGATGAGCCACCATGTGCTTGCTGGGAATTGAACTCTGAACCTCTGAAAGAACAGACAGTGCTCTTAACCTCAGCCATCTCTCCAGCCCACACCCAGTTTATATGGTACTGGTGACTGAAACCAGGGCTTTAGGCATGCTGGCAACTAAGCTACAGCCCCAAAGTTCCACTCCTGATATTTGGAAACTGTTACCAATATATAGCCCTATATTCTCCTAGTTCATCTGCCTCCCATTTTTCCATTTGGGGTAATCAGGAAAGCTAAGGCTCATCAGCCAGGCCCATCCAAGGTCCTCTGCAGGTGGTGGTGCCAGGTGCCCTGACCAGCTGAGTTCAGACTGGACAGAGCAATCCAGGGGTTACAGGCCAGGGTCAAAAGACCTAATCCTCCTTGTCCTTAAACAGTTCTGATCTAGCCTTGCTGGGAAGCTCGGCTGAGGCTCCACTCCTCTCTGACTCGATTTCCTTACATATGATATGAGTCAGTGACCGTCAGATCCATGATTTGCTCCAGTTGTTTTCTAGGTGTTTCTATCACCTTGTCTCCCCGAGAAGCAACCTAGATGATGTTCTGTGTAACCCACAGCAAGGATTCTAGTTTCATTTCTGCTGCTGTGATAAAAATACTCTGACCAACTGAGGGAGTCTGCAGAAATGGCCTAGCAGTTAAGAGCTTTGGCTGCTCTTCCAGAGGACCTGTGTTCACAGCTATCTGTTCCCAACTGTCTTTCTCAGGAGATCTGATGCCCTCTTCTGGCCTCTATAGGCACTCCATGCACATAAAATTAAAATAAATTTTCTTGTTGTTTTAAGGCTTTTAAACTGAAGAAATGACTTATTTTAGCAACAATTCCAGATTCTAGTCCATTACTACATCACATCCAGTCTGGAATGAAGAGATGCTTGCATGTCAGAATACTCGGTTGCTTGTGCGCAGTTCTGTTTCTCCACTCTGCAGTTCAGGGTTCCCCAGCCTGGGGAATGGTGCTTCCCACAGTGAGCTGTCTCCTCCCATAATAATGAAGGCAGTAAATCAATTCCCTAGCCTGGAGGTGGTGGTGCACACCTCCACAGAGACAGAAGGATCTCTGTGAGTTTGAGACCAGCCTGGTCTACAAAGCAAGGTCCAGGAAAACCAAGGTCTTGAAAAACCAAAAGAAAGAAAAAAATCCCTACAGATAATGTCCACAGGCCAACCCAAAGTAGACAATCCTTCATTAAGACTGTCTTCCCCCTAGGCAGGAGAGATGGCTCAGAGGTTAAGAGCACAGCACTCTTCCAAAGGTCCTGAATTCAATGCCCAGCAACCATATGGTGGCTCACAGCCATCTATAATGAGATCTGGTGCCCTCTTCTGGCCTGCAGGCAGATATATGGGCAGAATATTGTATAAATAATAAATAAATAAATCTTTTAAAAAAAAAAAAGACTCTCTTCCCAGCCAGTCATGGTGGCGCACACCTTTGATCCCAGCACTCAGGAGGCAGAGGCAGGCAGATCTCTGTAAATTCAAGGCCATCCTAGTCTACCAAGCAAGTCCAAGATAGCCAAGTCTCCACAGAGAAACTCTGTCTCAAACAGCCTAGGTTGTGTCAAGTTGACAACTAAAACCACCCCTCACAGCCAGGTAGGACTGTCAGTCATCTACTAATGCAAATGATGTCTTCATAACCAAGAGGCTGAAGAGCCTAGCTACAACACATCTGCATACATCGCCAGCTTCCTGCAGGGACCTGAGGGAACCTAAACCCACAGATATTTGCCCTAAAGTCCTCACAGAACAGAAGGCAGAGCCAAGCATGGGGTGGCACACTTCTGTAAACCCCTACTCAGGAGGCAGGAGGATCAGGGTTCAAAGCTGACTACACTCTAACCACAGACTATATAGAGCAGGAAAATAATAACAAAGACAGTGTCTCCAAAGGGTTTGAAAAGTGGTGGAGAGGTTGCTGAGTATTCAGGAAGCCCTGGGTTCTGTCAACCCCTGGCATCACACCACATACACACAGCACCATGGCACACACCTGCCATCTCAGTTCTCAGGAGGTAGAAGCAGCAGCAGCAAGGAGTCAACGGCATCCTTGGCTATACAGCAAGTTCTAAGCCAGCCTGGATAGATGAGATCCCATCTTAGAGAGAAAGTATGATTAAAGCAAAGGCCAGCTACATGTTCAAGGTAGGAGGCCTAAATTCTGAGAGGGGTTTGTTCCTTAGAGTCTACCTGGGCTCAGTGGCTGCTGGAAGCAAAGCAAAAAGAGGTCAGGACTGCCTGGCATTGGCTTCCCCGCAAACACAGAGGCCCTGCCCTGGAAAGACAGACTTTCTGGCACCCTATAGGTGACAAGAAAACATACCATGAAAGCTCTCTTCCTTGTTTCAACTGAAGGTCTTTCTATTTTTAAATCATTTTGGGCCAGGCAATGGTGGCGCACACCTTCAATCCCAGTACTCCAGAGGTAGGCAGATCTGAGTTTGAGGCCAGCTTGGTTTACAGAACAAGTTCCTGGACACAGAGAAACCCTATATTGAAAAACCAAAGAATAGGCCGGGCGTGGTGGTGCACGCCTTTAATCCGAGCACTTGGGAGGCAGAGGCAGGCAGATCACTGTGAGTTTGAGGCCAGGCTGGCCTACAAAGCCAGTCCAGAACAGCAAAGGATACATAAAGAAACCCTATCTTGAAAAACCAAAGAATAAAAAAAAAATGGTTTAAAAAAAATCATTTTGAGAGAGAATCTCATGTAAACCAGGCTGGCCTCCAATTTACCCCAAGGATGACACTGAATTTATGATCCTCCTGCCTCTGCCTCTCAAGTGCTGGGATTACAGGCATGTACCATCAAGCTAGGTTTTTGCAAACCAAGGGTTTTCATGTATGCTAAGAAAGCACTCTGCCAACTGAGCCACATTCCTAGCACAAAAACAGTTTTATTTTAACATTTGAATTTATTTTATTTTGTGTATGTATGTGGGTGAGTGTGCAATAACATGCATATGTCAGAGGACAACTTGTGGGAGTTCTCTCCTTCTACTGTATGAGTCCTGAGCATCTAACTCAGGTCACCAGGCTTGCAGCCAGCACCTTCATCCAGTGAGCCATCTGGCAAGTCCTCACTCGTTTTGAATGAACCATCTAGACAGGATTGTGCCTCATTTCCTGACTTTTCTGGCCCAGAACATAAGGTCCATCAGGGGACCTTCCTTGACCTCTGCAGTTGGCGTATGGGGATTAAGTGCCTGTATGTTTGAGTGGGATCTGGAGTGTTCTTCCTCTTCCCCTTCTTCTGCAGAGGCTTCGAACAGAGAACCGGCTGCTCAAACAGCGGATTGAGACCCTAGAGAAGGTGAGGAGTGTGGGTACCAGCTGCTGGGCTCCCAATCTCCAGATTTCAAAATATCCAGCAGCCATTAGGGCCGGGGCTATTCTGTTCTGTTCTGAACCAGCTGACTTAAGAAGACTGGGTAGGGGGCCAGATGTGGTGGCGCACGCCTATAATCCCAGCACTCAGGAAGGCAGAGGCAAGCAGATCTCTGTGAGCTCGAGGCCAACCTGGTCTACAGAGAGAGTTGCAGGACAGGCAAGGCTACCCAGAAAAACTCTGTCTCGAAAAACCAAAAGCCTGGCTGGAGCAGGCATAGTGGTTGTACTCTTGTGATTTCAGCACTCAGAAGGTGGAGACAGGAGGATGAAGAGTTCAAGGCCAACTAGCCTGGGCTACATGAGACCCTGTCTGAACAAAATATATGGGTGGCCTTTTCTTCAAATTCTCCTAATCCCACTGAGATTTATGCTGCCCTGTTACTGGGGCTTCTTGGAAGACTCATCCCACCCTGGATCTCAGCTGAGCCCCAGGGTTACGGCTAAATTACAGCTCAGTGGATGGCAATCACAAAGTGCATGGGTTGGGGAATGAGCTCCATCACTGGGCCACAAGGAAGCGCAACCTATAATTTGTAAGTCTCATCCTAGAAAAAGGAAGGGAGACCAGACAGAATGGTGGAGGAGGGGGTGGCCCCACCACTTGAGGTGGAGAGGCATGGACTTGGCCTTTGGCCCTACTAGGTTATGGCCGGGGGTGGTTTGGGTAACTCAGTTTGACTCTGGGCCCCACTTCCTGTTTCCTAGTACTCCTCATTTGACTATTCTCTGACCACAAAGAGGTAGTGGGTCATGGACAGGATGTTAATTACCACACCAAAAGCCTCAATTCTTGTTTTCTCTCAAGATTAAAATGCACCCTTGTCCCAGCCCTCTCTGGGATCTCCTCTTCACACGCGGTGAAGAGACATTGCTGCTGCTGAGTTTTTTCAGCCCAGTGCACCCCAACCTCCCCACTCACATGAACTCCCCTCCAGGACGGAGCTGGCTCTGGCTTTGGTCTTTCTCCGGGTCCTCTTCTGCTGGTTCTCTGGTCTTCGCTCCTCTATCCCCTGCTTCTAGAGGTAGCCCACTGCATTAGTGACAAGTGGTTCTTGTCTGTCTCTCCCCATCTCCTGTCCCCTGCCTTCTGCTCTGCCTCCTTCCCCTGTTGCTGGGAACCCCCTTCGCCTGGTAGGAGAGCGCGGCCTTGGCTGATAGGTTAATCCAGGTACTGTAGCTTTTCCATATACCTCTGCACTCTCCATCCCAGGCCCTTCCCAGGTCCCTGCACAGGACAGCCAGTAACCGCCTCTTTCCTGGCCACTGCCATTCTGGGGGCAAGGGGGCAGGCCTGGCAACTTGCATGGAGGGGCAGCTTCCAGGGAGACCAATGCTTGAGGGAGGGGGCATGTGAGCTGGAGGCAAACACCAGGATGGGAGGTGTTTATGGGAGTGAGTTTAGGAGAAAGCTAACACTCGGAATAGACAGCAGGCTTCCTCCACCAAGGGGCAAAAGATGCCACCCCAATAGGGCTCAGGACCTTTAGAGCAACTGGCTTTAGGTCTGACACATGTGTTGTGCTAAGCTTACACAAACATGCTCACACACAGGCATGCATGCATGCAGGCACACATACAACCCTCTGACTCCTCTCTGCTTCTGCCTGCCCCCCATCACCATCTCTCACTCACCTGCTGCTGCTGCTGCTGCTGCTGCTACTACTACTTCATTCTTGGATGGCTTTTCTAGAAGCTTCTGCACAGCACCCAGTGGCTCCGAGCCTGGAATGGGGGACAGGGAGTATCAACTTGGGTGGGAGAGAGGATGTGGGTGGAAGAAGTGGGCCCCAGGAAAAGGTATATTGCACCTGCCAGAAGCCTTTGGCTCTGGATAACAGTCTTTCTCTTTACTTGGGACAGAGGCAAACAGCCAGAATTGGGGAAGGAGCCCAAGCCTGGGAGTTGGGGGCATTTGTCACTTAAGTCCGATAACACCTCCGGAATGTCCATTACTCCCAGGATCCTTCAGGTGGCCTATCCTTCACTGTCTCCACCCCCTACATCCTGAGGCCTGCTGTGGGCACCCCATCCCAGGCTCTGAGCACTAAAGGCCATGCCTGTCTCACTTACCCATCTCTCATCCTCTCTGAGCCTCCCAGAGGCCAGTCCTGGGACCAAAGCATATGGTCACAATGGTCACGGTACCCTTCCCACTCCCATCCTCACTGTGCTCAGGGGCAGGTGACACGGGCACAGGAGGCTGAGGAGAACTATGTCATCAAACGAGAGTTGGCAGTGGTGAGACAACAATGTAGCTCAACTGCGGAAGACCTTCAGAAGGCACAGAGCACCATTCGGCAGCTACAGGAACAGCAGGTACCCGCTGGCCCTCAGAGCTTAGATCTATAAGGTGGGTGAGGGTACCCAGAGGCTAGTGTGGATTTGATGCCCCTCACATCCAGCCAGCCAGCCACCCCTAGACTCCAGGGAACACCCTAAGATTTCCAATTCCCACCCTGAGGTGGGTGTATCTTGTCTTAGGATTCCTCTGAGAGACAGAGAACCTCTGGGTACCCACTATGGGGATATGAAGAGGTAGGTAGGGTCCAGCCTAGTATCCTCAGGCTCAAGAGCAGTACTTAAAAAAAATGAGGTATACCAGGAGAGGGGCACCTCAAGAGGCCTGAAGCCATCTTGACCCAGGAAGTGCTGCTGGCTCAAAGACTCAGAGTTCCTGACAGGACATGGAATAAGGGGCTGTGGCTGGGGTGCCTGCCAAGGCTAGGTCAGAGTGCTTCCCTAGGAAAAAGTGCCCTGCCAGGCCACTAGAGCAGACAGAGGGAGGGACTCAGTTTCTACCCAGAAGCCCAAAGAGAACTTTCTTCCCACCTATCCTTCCCTGTGTTGAATTGGGGCCTGAGGGAGGGAGGTAGAGGCCCCAACCCTGCCCCTGGTCCCTGACCACGCCCATGTGTGACCCCAAAACTGACCACACTACAGGAGCTCTTGCTTCACCCCCAGCCCATGGTCCTGGGTCTAAATCATGAAGATTTTCAGAAGGCCTCCACAAGGCATGGGAAGCCCCATTCCCAGCACTCCCTTTGGGCAGCCTTCCCTGAGAAGTAGCCGAGCCAGTTCCATTGCCTCTTAGTGCGATGAACAGAGCATGGGTTCACCCAGGATGCCCAACAACTGGGACCTCTTCCAGCCCAGACCCTCTGGCCTGCTAGCATGGAGGCTGTTCACCATGTAGCTGTCACCACCAGGAACAAATGTACTTCTTTGCCTCCAGGAAAACCCTCGCCTCACAGAAGACTTTGTGGCCCACCTGGAGACAGAGCTGGAACAGTCACGGTTACGGGAGACAGAGACTCTGGGGGCCCTTCGAGAAATGCAGGACAAGGTTCTGGACATGGAAAAGGTATGGCTGGAGAAGGAGACAAAGGTCTTGAGTATTAGAAGATGCAAGAAGCAGGCATGGCCACATGCACCTATAATCCCAGTACTGTGGCAGAGAGACGGGAGGATCTCTGGCTTGCTGGTCGTCAGCCTATCTCCAGGTTCAGTGAGAAACCCTATCTGAAGGGAATAAGACAAAGTGATGAGGCAGGACACCTGACATCATCCTCTCTCTGGCCTTTTCAAGCACACATACATACACATGCGTGCATATCACACACACACACACACACACACACACACACACTGTATACAGAGAGAACAAGAAGAGGCAACCAGGGCAATTGCCCCGCCCACATGTCAGTCAGTTCCTATGAAGAGGAGACCTACCTCTCCATGGTGCTTTAGAGCCCATTGCCACCTAGGCACTGTCCCCTACACCACTACACTCTGCACACAGGGATCCAGGAGTATAAAAGTTGGAGTCTCACCCCCAGAGCTCCCTATATGCTTACTGTGTGGGTTCATATACACAGCAGCACAGCCCTGCCTCAAGTCTCACTCTCAGATCACAATGTGGCAGGCTTCGTAAGCCGCCTGGGTCTCCCACTGCACTGTGCATGTCTCACCGGGGGCTGAGGTTCCAGGACATAGGGAAGGAGAGGTTGACAGGGGAAGACCCAGCCCCAGTAATCAGGCGACTTGCCTCCTCCTCTCTCCCATGAAGATGCCCCAGAGACAGAGTAAGGACCACACTTTCCCACCTGCAGCCCTGGAAGGGGGCAACCAGACCTCCCCAGCTGTTCTGTGAGCTGAGTCAGCTCAGGCTGAGGATATACCTCAGTTGAGAGAATGCTCGCCTAGCAGATGGGAAGCCCCAGACTCTATCCCCAGTGCACACCTGTGATCCCCTCTCTAGGGAGGTGGGAGAAGAAAGATCAGCCATTGAAGGCCATCCTTAACTACATGGCAAGTCTGATTTCAGCCTGAGTTACCTGAGATCATCTCTTTAAAAAGACAAAACAATAAAAACTCCCCTGAAAGCTGCCACAAGCCCTTGAATTTGAGAACAATCCCTCCGCCAATACCAGCTACAGCTGTGTAAGGAAGGGCCTAGGCGCCTCTTAGCCCCATCAACACACCTCCTCCACACAGGAGGGAAATGTGCCCAGTCTAGACCCTGTCTTGCCTCCCACACCCAGCCCTAAACAAGAGTCAGTTAGAACCAGGCCTACCAAGGTGTATACCAAGCAGCTGGTGCGGGAGCGCCCTCACACCCAAATCACTGGGCCCTCTCCACACCAGGACACAGCAGAGACTGGTTCCAGTCAGAGCTGGGGAGAGTGCGGGCGCTGCCACCTGTCTTACAGCTCCCGCTGATACGGTTTTCTCAGAAGCGGTCATGGGTCCTGAAACGGTTGGATCTTGGAGTTGAGAGACCACCTGCCCTCACCGTAGCTGCCCCAAGTGTGCTGTGTAATTAGCAGTACCATTTAACAGAAGGGCTCACAATTCAAAGGGGTTTCCCACTGACAGACCTGAGACCCATTTTGCAGAAAATAAACCCTTGCTAGGGTTACACATGAGGATCCTCTCCTCCTGGGCCTACTCCCTGCTCTCTTGGGTATGCTGTAGTCTAGGCTGTAGTCCTCTCTTCGCTCAGCTGCCTAAGGCAGAGAGATAGGTGGGCAGGCTGGAGGCCTGAGTCCAGCAGCTCCTAAGCTGCTGTGGAGATACAGCAGTTTACCCAGGTCCTCACTTCCTGTGCCCCTGCAGAGAAACAGCTCTCTGCCGGATGAGAACAACATAGCCAGGCTGCAGGAGGAGCTCAAGGCGCTCAAGGTGCGGGAGAGCGAGGCGGTGGCCTCTGCAAGGGAACTGAAGCTACAGCTGCAGGAGCTCTCGGACACCTGGCAGGTGGGGACTACGTGGTGAGGGTGCCCCTGGCAAGATACGCCAAAAATGGCTGCCTGGCTATACCTTGGGGCTCATCAAAGACCAAGCCTGGCCTCTAGAACCTCCTCACCTTCCCTCCTTTCTAGGCCCATCTTTCCCGCGGTGGCCGCTGGAAGGAGTCCCCGCGGAAGCTGGTCCTAGGCGAGCTGCAGGACGAGCTCATGACTGTGCGTTTACGTGAGGCACAAGCCCTGGCGGACGGCCGCGAATGGCGGCAGCGTGTGGTAGAACTGGAGACGCAGGTAGGCCAGGCCTACAAGGGGACAGGAACGCCCCACGGCGGAACCCTTGACCATCCCATGACCACCCACTCTTGCTGCTGCGACCTCTGGTCCTTCTTCCCAGGACAACATCCACCGCAACCTGCTGAACCGTGTGGAGGCAGAGCGCGCGGCTCTGCAGGAGAAGTTGCAGTACCTGGCTGCGCAGAACAAAGGCCTCCAGACTCAGCTCAGCGAAAGCCGCCGCAAGCAGGCGGAGGCTGAGTGCAAGGTGCAGCCCCTGCCTGGGCCTCACAACCCCACCTGGGACCTTGCCACCTCCTTGACCCACCCTCTGTCCTTCCCTCCCTTCAGAGCAAGGAAGAAGTGATGGCGGTGCGCCTTCGGGAGGCAGACAGCATGGCCGCGGTGGCGGAGATGAGGCAACGCATCGCAGAGCTGGAGATCCAGGTGAGCCCCAGGAACTGGGAGGAGGGTGGACCCCGGGACTGGCCATGCTCTGACCACCAGTGCCCCGGCCTTACCCTCAGAGGGAGGAAGGCCGCATCCAGGGCCAGCTGAACCACTCAGATTCGTCGCAGTACATCCGTGAGCTTAAGGACCAGATTGAGGAGCTGAAGACTGAGGTGAGAGCAAGGGATGCTGGTGCAGGGAGCATGAAGCTAGAAGGGTAAGGGAGGAGGGCGCCTGATGGCAGCGGTTATGTATGGGTACATCGATCTACATCTCCACCTCACGGGTCCTCCCCGCTCTCCTCCTGCGCACCCCAGGTCCGGCTGTTGAAAGGTCCACCAACCTTCGAGGACCCACTGGCTTTCGATGGCCTGAGCCTGACAAGGCACCTGGATGAAGACTCGCTACCGTCCTCTGATGAAGAGCTTCTTGGTGTGGGCGTGGGCGTGGGTGCAGCCTTGCAGGACCCGCTCTACCCTCTGTCGCCTAGGGACGCACGTTTTTTCAGAAGTCTGGACCGGCCGGCCAAGGACAGCGAAGGTAGCTCAGACAGTGACGCAGATGAGCTGGCCACGCCTTATAGCAACCAGGGCCTGGACAACTGAGGCTGGGGGCCCACTCACTGGGAGCCTGGAGGCTGCAACCACCGCTTCCCCGGGGGAGAGGGCAGCAGTCAGTGACCTTGCTGCTCGGCAGCACTAAGGAATTCTGTGTCTCTGTAGCTCCCGCCAATGGAGGGCCAGGTGGAGGAGGCAGCACAGAGGGCAGGGTCAACTAGCAGGCCTGTCCTACATAGCAGTGTTTACCCGTTCAAGACCATAACGTCCAGGCCTTCCTGAGTTCAAGGGTTACCTGGGCCAGTTACCTGGATGGTGTCGCTCTCCTATCATGGACAAGGTCCAAAAGTGCAGAGGTCCCAGGACTTGATAAGCAGGAAGCTTTCTCCTCCCAGTCAGCTTGCCTTTGGGACAAAGGTGGCCCTGCTGGGTAGGGCCCAGGGGCTGTAAGATGTCTAAGGAAGGTGGGGCAACTTGGACTGGATATTAGCACCCCAGGACAGGCTCTCTGGACACAGTGATTTTGACTAGCCAGCCCCTTGCAACCGGGGACAGATGGCCAGGCTGGGCTTTTCTACCTGGTGCAGGCATCATGGCCTCTGCAGCAGAAACCAAAGTCCCCCCCAGTCCTGTGTGCAGGGCCACCTGGGGTGTGAGTGGTCAGTAGGAACCAGCGTAGGCCTGGGAAGTGTCTCCCCACTCTCTGGAGCTACCATAGCTGCAAAGAAGAGATCTTTCACCTAGAGCACCCATCTTGCTTGGGGAGTACTAATATCACCCACGTTGGCTGGCTGTGGAAGAGAATCCCCTCGTTGGGAGTTCTCAACCTCGGGCCACCTATCCCTGTGTCTCTAGCCCCACTTCTGGCCAGTTTCCCAATCAGAGCTACTTCCCTTTATCTCCTTGAAGTGTTCCCGTGGTCTCTGCCCAGTCAGAGTTAAGAATGGTGCCAAAGTCCATCAGTGCTCCCCAGGCTCCTATATCCCTTACCCCCTGCATCTTGGGACCCCTGGGGGCTGACCCCCTCTCAGTGCTCCTAGAGCCTCTGGTAGAGTGGCGTCCCAAGCAATCCCTGGGTGCTTCCTGAGTGGGGTCCCAGCTCAGTGTCCATTCCTGGTGGCCCACTCTTCAAGTGTTAAAAAAAAGCCTGGGGGCCGGGGCAGGGTACCCCTGAGGAGGACTCTTATGTGCTCCTCATGTGCCCTCCACACTGCCCACCACCATTTTGCACACTGCCTGTTCACACTCCATGTCTCCCAGGCAGGAAAGATGGAAAATAAAGTGTATTTACACAGTCACACGGGATGCTGTGTGGAGTAAGCCATAGGGCTGGGAGAAATCATGGCAAGAAGGTGCTGAACTCCCATTCTTGCATTCTGGAAGTTCAAAGATGAATGAGGTGGCGAGTTGGTATGAGAAAGGCACAGAGATGGAGAGAGGGTCTGAGCCGGGCCTGAGCCCACATGCCAGCATCAGGAAGAGCTGGGCCCAGTGGCATCCATTTAACAGAGACCCTAGGAAGCCACTGGGGTGTGGTGGCCTGCACCTGCCTCTGTCTCTGCTGTCGTGGGAGTGGGTCGTGAGAGGCAGGAGTGCCAGTGGCCAACCTGAGCACTACGTTAACAACACCAGGGCTGAAAAATCAAAAAAGGCTTCACGGGGTAGGCAGTGTGAGATGTTTCCCCAAGGACAAAAGCACAAAGGGCCAGCATCTGGGGAGGAGCCAGAATGTCCAGGAAGAAGGAATGGGCTGCGGGGGTCTGGTGAGACCAGGAAGGTATTGATTGTGACTGCTCCAGTTGGGGTCAGAGTTTGGGCTTTAAACTGAGGGGAGTGTGACACCCATGGAGAAGTCTGAGTAAATAGCCTGTTGGATGGGCAGTGGTGGCAGGGATCAGTAACCAGGCCAGTGCATCAAATGCCTAAGTCAAGTGATGAGACAGTAAGGAGAGGATCGTCTGGGAGAAGAGTGCCCACAGTTTAGCGGGCCAGGGGAGAGGTTAGCCAAGAGCACTAAGACAGCTATTTACTGCCCATTGGCACTGAGCACCTGGTACAACACTGATTCCATGTCAGAATAGCTAAGTCCCCTGCAAATGCTCCCATTCCTATCACACAGATCTAACACTGATGCTGTCATTGTGACCACTGCTCCCATGGGGTCATTAATCACCCACACACTCGTATCCCCAAGCTGGCTCCCTGAGCTGGGACCTGGCTGTAAAGGAGAAGAGTCTTCACAGAACTGGGCCTTGTGGATCTAGCTGCCCAGTGTCAGCAGTCAGCTTTTTGCCAGATGTAGTAGTGCCTTTAATCCCAGCACTTGGGAGGCAGAGGCAGGTGGATTTCTGAGTTCTAGACCAATCTTGTCTGCAGAGTGAGTTCTAAGACAGCCAGAGCTACACAGAGAAACCCTGTCAAGAAGAAGAAGAAGAGGAGGAGGAGGAGGAAGAGGAAGAGCACAGTGGTACACACTTATAATCCCAGCACTCAGGGAGGCAGAGGCAGGCAAATCTCTGTTCAAAGTCAGCCTAATTTACAGAGTGAGTTCCAGGACAAGCAGGCTACACAAAGAACCCCTGTCTCTTGGAGGGGGGCAGGGGAATCAGCTTTTTTTCTCTCTTTGATTTGTCTTGGAGTTTGGGAATAAAGATACTTGGGGTTCCCTCCAGGGCTCAGCTAAAGAAATCTCTATCACAAACCTCAGAGTCCAGAGCATGTGCCCCTCCCCCCAGCAATGGAGGTAGCAGTGCCTCCTTCAAGGGGGAATGCCACATAAGAGCATATATGGAAAGGAGAGAGAAAGCCTTGCCTGGGGTTAGGAGCTCCAAGGACAGGTTGAAGTCTAGGAGGTGAAAAACAGTTCTGATTGGAGGACTTCAATGAAGATGGCAACTGAGAATTCATGGCATCTGGAGTAAGAGACAGGTCAAGGATCCCCCTGAGAGCACAGTACATAGAGTGGCACGGTGTCAACTCCTGGCTCTTCTGCCCCGCTGCAAGCTATAGTCAGGTCAGTCCACTTAGGCTCTACATTTGTGGACGTTCTTTGTGCAAGCCTGGGCAAGCGACTGCCTTAACACTATAGCCTTCTTGGTGAAAGGAGCGGGACACTGTCTCAGTTTATTTTCCTTTACTTGTAATAAAATACCTTGACAAAAGCAATGTCAGGGAGAAAGGGTTTATTCTGGCTCACAATGCAGTGTACGTCTATCACTGTGAGGATGTCAAGGCAGCAGGAACTGGAAGTCGTTGGTCACTTAGCCTCCAGCCAGGAAAAAAAGAGCAACGGACACATGTTGCAGCCCAGCTCTCTGCTTACACTGTCCAGGGGCCCATCCAGGGAATGGTGCCACCCACAATAAACAGGTGGGTGTTTCCACCTCAGCCCATGCAAGTTAATCCCCCACAGGCTTGCCAAGAGGCCCGTCCTTTGGGTGATTTCTACACGTGTCAACCTGACACTACCCATCATGGGAAAGTAACAGATAACATCAAGGACTCTGCCATTCCTCTCTACTCAAGTTCATCCTCCAGGCTCAATTGCCAAGCACAAAAGAGAAGGGATACAAGGCTGTAGCAAAGGGTACCCAGAAGAGCAAATTACCCTACATCCAGAGTAAAAAGAGCTTTGGTGGCTTCCCAGCTCACTGACCCAGGCCTTTCTGAACCTAACGTTTTCATTGGAAGTGAAATCGGAAAAAGCACAAAACCGTTGTAGGCAGTCTTGCCAGCCCCTTTTTTGTAGAAAAGTCACACCGTTCAGCCAGAACTCCAACTTGCTCAGGCATAACTACGAGTGTGGGTGTGGCCCTCTCCCAGCTCCCAAGGTGGCAGGGTGCACAGGGGCCAGCATTCCCAGTTATTCAGCATGTGAGCTATGTACATTGTCCACTGAACATAGGGCGTGGCTTAGGCCAAAGAGGAGAAGCACAAATGGAAGGGCCTAGGCATAGGTGTGGGTGCGTAAGCCAAGGAAGGAGAGGGGCACAGCCTGGGCCTAAAGACACAGCTCTAGAGGTAAAAACAAATCCGTCTAGGTGTCACCAGAAGTAGGAGCGGAGACTAAGACAAAAGATGTGTAACCGGAAGAGTGGCTTCTACAACGGCATGTGTGTATGGTAGGGGCTGGGATCTGGCTCAATGAAAAGTCTCCACTTCCACTACAGTCCAATCACCCTGTGGGGAAGCCACATCATCTGGGGAGAAGCTGGTGACCGAAGTGATACTGGCACGTGATTCGTCCAGGGGAGACAACAATTCGGCCCAGCGGCCCAATTCAGCATCGCTGAGCGGAGCCCGGGATCCGCCCGAGACGCCACCACCCCCAGCGCCCCCTGAACCACCTTCATTGCCTGCAGCTGCACCTTCAGCCGCCGCCAGCAGCAGCGTCCGGCTCAGCAGGTGCTGCACGACGCTCGCCTGCAGCGCCCCCAGCGGCAGCTCGCCTAGGCGAGCGGACTTTGGGCTTCGCGAGGACGTTCCTGCGCAGGCTGCAGCAGTCGCCTTCCCACCATCAGAGCTCGGACTCGGCTCTGGCTCTACATCCAGAGATCCAGGGGTGGGGGCCACCGACTCGGGTCCTTCAGCTTCGTAGATGGTGCACAGGCCGTCAGAGGAGCCCGGGCCGGCAGCCGGAGGCCACGGCAAGGGAACGCCTATAAGATCAAAAGTGGGGACCAGCAAGATTGCTCAGCGGGTAAGAGCGCTTGCAAATAAGCCTCACAAATGGCGTTTGATCTCTTGAACCTACGTAGTGAAAGAGGGAACTTCACCCACCCCAAGCCCACCCCCGACCACGCTCTGTGACACAGGAGCCCGCACAAACATTCAAACAAGCAAGTGAATAAAACTCGGGATGTGGGTGGAAAAAAAAACTAAAAACAAATTAGGGACCAGCAGGGTGCGGAGAGAGATGGCTCAGTGGTTAAAAGTACCAGCTGCTCTTTCAGAAGACCTAGGTTTGATTCTCCTGCACCCTCGTGGCTGCTCTCAACGGTCTATATAAATCCACTCCAGGTGTTCTGACAAACTCTGCTAGCTTCTGTGGCACTACCTACATGATACACAAACATACATGCAGGCAAAGCACTAATACACGTAGAATAAAATAACAATTAAAAATAATTAGTGCTGGAAATACGGTTCAGGAAATAATTATGACACTTGCCATTAAGCCTCAAGACCTGAGTTTAACCCACAGGTAAGGAGAGAACTGAATTCCCTAAGTTGGATGACTTCCACAACTGCACCCAAGGAGTGCATGCCCACAAAGAGATACAAACGCATACAAAATAAATAAATAGATGTGATTTTAAAGAGGCGGGCTGGAAAGATGACTCGGAGGTAAAGAATAACTACAGCTCTTGCAAGGCCCTGAGTTCGGGTCTCAACACCTATTTCAGCCACCTGTAACTCAGAGGACTCACACATATAGCATGCTTTCACACACGCATGCATATAAATAAAAAATCGTTTAAAAAAATTGAGAAGCTGTCTTTAATCCCAGCATTCAGGAGGCAGAGGCAGGCAGATCCCGGTGAGTTGGAGGCCAGCCTGGTCTACAAAGTGAGTCCGAGACAGCCAGAGAGAGCTGTTACACAGAGAAACCCTGTCTTGAAAACCGACAGAGAGAGAGAGAGAGAGAGAGAGAGACAGACAGACAGACAGACAGACAGACAGACAGATTGAGAAATGAGTAAAACATGCTTGCACCCCCTGCTTGACCACCTGAGTTCCATCCCCATAACTCACACGGTGGAAAGAGAATTTACACCACAGGTTGTCCTCTCACTTTGCAGCGCATGCACATACACACAATAAATAAAATGGAAGAGAGAGGGGAAAAAAAAAAAAAAAAAAAAAAAACCAAATGGGGGACTTGAAAACCCCTTGGGAAGCCCCCCCCCCGGGCCTGGAATCCCTGTTCCCGCATCGTTACCTGGAGCACCGCGTACTGCCAGGGCAGAACCCCGACTCCAGGAGGCCGGATGGCAGGCGGCTAGCTCCGCGTCCGCGGCGGGGGAGACGGTTGCGCAGCCATCGGGCCCGCTGTCGTAGCCGCGGAGCTCCTCCGGTGTGCTCGTGGCGCTGCTGCTGTGGCCTGCCAGGTCCGGGCCGCTCAGCGTGCTGGATGGGCTTCGCGAGGGTGGCGGTGGCGGGGCGGGGGCCAGCGCCAGGGTCAGCCGTGGACCTGAGATCGGCACATCGGGACCCGGGGTCGGGGGTCGACGAGGGGCTTGCAGTGGGGGTGAGGCGGGAGGAGAAGGAGGTTGAACAAGGGGCGAGGTCAGGCCAGAAGGGGCCAGCGGAGGGGGCGTGGTCGGAGGAGAAGGCGGGGTCTGTAGAGTAGGCAAAGCCAAGAGCGGAATCTGTAGGGGAGGTGCGGCCGTGGCCAGTGGGGAGGTGGGAGCCTGCAGAGGGGGCAAAGCCAGAGAAGGTGGGGTCTGCGGAGGGGGGGAGGTCAGAGAAGGAGGCAAAGCCAAGGCCGGGATCGGTGGAGGACCTGTGGCTGATTCCTGGGGGCATGCAGAAGAAACTGGCAGAGGGGGCAAGGCCAGGGAAGGAGGGTCCTGAGGAGGGGGCGTGGTCAGGGGTGGAGTGGGTGAGTCTGGTGAAGGCGGGGCTTCTGGAGGGGGAGTTGCCAAGGGAGACGAAGGTGAAGGTGAGGGAGAAAGAGGGCCCTCGGGAGGAGGTGAGGCAGGCGGAGAGAGGAGAGCGGGCAGAGGGGGTGAGGCAGGGGGCGAGGAAAGAGGCAAAGGGTGTGTAACAAGAGAAGGTGCCCGCAAAGGAGGCGAGGGGAGAGAGCGTGCCTGCCCAGGGGGTGTAGGAAAAGAGGAAGGCGAGGCCTGCAGAGGCGGTGAGCCCACAGAGAGTGCGGCAGATAAAGGGATCGAGGCCAAAGGAGGAGGTGTGGCCTGCTGGGGAGATGAGGCCAGTGCGGGTGGCGAGGTCAACAAAGAGACCTGTAAAGTCAGAGGAGGCGTGACCACAGAAGAGGGAGAGACGTGCCGAGGTGAGGAGGTGGAGGCAGAGGAGGAAACTGGAGGAGAAACTGTCTGAACCGGAGGGTCTTGCAAAGGGGACGTGGTTGGATTAGTGGGTGTGGCCTGGGGAAGGGGAGGAGACACAGAAAAATTGGCCGGGAAAGGGGGCGGCGGTGTTAGAGAGGAGAGAGGCGACAGAGAGGGTGTGACAGGGGGAGTAGGCTGATTCTGCAGAGAAACTGGCAGAGAAGGAAGAACTTGTGGAGGAGGCGTGGCGAGCGGTGGAAGAGCAGGTGAGAGAGGCGTGGCCGAGAGAGTCTCCCGAGGGGACAACGCAGAGGAAGCCTGGTTGCAGGGCTTACTCTGTGTAAGAGGTGGAAGCGGTGGAGAGATTACAGCCTTTGGTGGGGGTGAGTCAGGGGCTTCTTCAGAGCCTAGGCTTGTGGGTGGAGCTAGCAAAGGGGGCGTGGCTGGTGGAGAAGGGAGATTCTGCAGAGAAAGTGGGGAAGGTGATGGTGGGCAATTTACCGCCTGTAAATCGGACGCTGCCTGAGAAGAGGGCTGTGTCTGGAGTTGATGAGACGCATGTAGAGGAGGGGTAGCGGGTGGAGAGGGAGGGAGCGTGACCTGCAGGGGATCATCTGGGACCTGGACAGAGGAAGCATCAGGTGGAGGGGGCTTGACTGAAGATGAGGCGCAAAGCTGGCTCGGTGCAGAGGCTCTGTCCTTCTTTGGGAATGTGGTCTGGGTTGGGTGCAGAGCTTGCTGCCCTTTCGGCTTGAGCTGCGAGGTATGCGCAGGAGCCCGGGGGGTTACCCGCGGCGAGACCCCAGAGCGAGATGGGGAGAGCTGAGGGGTAGCACTGGAAGCCAGGGAACGGGAGGCCGGCTTCTGCAGGCTGCCTCCGGCAGCAGAGCGCCTCCTGACGGCTGGGCTCAGCTGCGTGGCACTGGGTTCCACAGCACAGCTCGCAGGTTTCCTGGGTGCCTCAGTGGTCAAGGGACGCTGCCGGGCACTGGGAACTGGTCGCGGGATTCCCACCTCTGCAGTTGGGGCCCTGGACCGACGGGTGATGGCAGGAGAAGGGGCTCCTGAAGTGGGCCCTAAAGAATCTGCAGACAGAGGCAGAGGCGGGCGGATCGCTGCAAGTTCGAGGGCAGCCTGGTCTACAAAGTGAGTCCAAGACACCCAAGGCTACACAGAGAAACCCTGTCTCAAAACAAACAAAACAAACAAACAAAAAGAATCTGCAGACGAAACGAAAGTCCAAACGGAACAGGGGTACCTTAGGGCTGGTTGCCCTCAAAGACATATAGAAACCTCCTTGGCAACAGGTTACATACCTCTTCGCACACCAGAGCTCAGAGTGTTCCTTTTGGGCGTCTCTGGTGCTTTAGCTCTGACCGCAGGTTCCTTAGTCAGGGGTTGGGGTCCCTTCTGGATAACAGGGCCTGGTCTGGGCACAGGAGGACCAGTTGTTGGCATTCCTAGTTTCACATCTCCCCATCTGTGAACTGGAGTTGCTTGCCTTTCTCTTACCCAACCAATAATGACCTTTGCCCAGTTTGCACCCGTTACCTGCACGTGTTCCTGAGTTAAGTCGTAGGCAATATTTTTGTGTATGTCTGTATAATTGTGTTCGTGCCCCATGCATGCATGTGTGGAGACCAGAGAGAAACACTGGCATCTGCCTTATTTTATATTCTGTTTTATTCGTTATTACTATGTAGACCAGGCTGGCCTCGAACTCACAGAGATCCACATGCCTCTGGCTTGCTTCTGAGAGCTGGGATTAACCGCCAGTGCTACCACACTTGGCTATTTTGGGGGGGACAGGATCTCTCACTGAACCTGATGCTAGAAACACCAGAAACTCACCTCTTTTCTTCCCACCTCCCATTTCCTACCCAGAGCTGAGGATACAGTGCTACATCATTAAGACTGGCTTTCACGTGGGTGCTGGAGTTTCAAACCTAGGCCCTCATATTTGTGCAGCAAGCACTTTATCACACCAAGCCACCTTCTCAGCCCATCCATGTGGAATATCCAAAGGATCCAGATTGCTGAACTAAATAACCCTTGCTTGGGGAATTGGAGAGTTAGAAGAAGTAGCTTGTTACCTGGTGATCCCACTGCTGGCACGCCCTGGGCTAGAAATAGAACCCTGGCCAGAAGTCTTCAGAGGGGCCCTCTCTCCTTTCCCGGAAGCTGGGGGGGTCCTGGAGGCTTCAAGGGAGAAGACAAAATCAATACTACTTCTAAAAAAGAAGTATCCTAAAAGGAAGAGGGGAAAGTGTGCAGAGCGAAGCCGGAAGGTCACAAATGAAGCTGAGTACCTGGGCTTCGAGGGCCTGCCCCAGCGCTCCGTGCTGGTGCCCCTTGAACAGCGGTCTGTGGAAGAGCCGCTTTGCTGGCCTGTGGGAAAGCCGCTTTGCTGGTCTGTGGAAGAGCTCCTTTGCCGACGCCCGCGGCTCGCTCCACGAGGGGCCTTCGCCCCATAGCTCCGTTTGCTTCCAAGACTCGAAGGGCAGCAGTGGTTACAGGGGGGGGAGGTCGAGCCGACCCAGAGGGAGGCCTAGGGTTCAGAAGGCCAGAGGGTCGTGAAGCCGGCATCCGCGGGGCAGCCCCTGACTTGACCCTATCCCTCTTATCCATACCGCACCTAATGAGAAAGACAGAAGGATTAGCATCCCAGGTCCTGAACCACACCGTAAACCATCCTGTCGCCTCCCTGGGCTTTCTCGAAGCATCGCCACCCATGGGTGCCTAAACCTCAGCCTCAAGAGCCTCAATTTGCTTTCTTTCCAACCACCCCCATCCGCTCACCAACCCAGCCGCTTAGTGTTGTCCTCAAGTCCCACTGCCACCTCCATCCCCCAAAGCTGAGACGCCCTGTTACACACACACACACACACACACACACACACACACACACACACACACA